>VMDO01028061.1:0-24452 GCA_007922755.1 Pedetes capensis
GTCAGAGTGTCTACACTCTCAACTTCTTGTCAAGTCTTGGGGGGCAGTGTCTGTGTCTCTCCAGTGAGGGCCAGTACTCTTGCTACACAGACCTCTCTCTCCAGCTCTTACTCTGGGTTATACTGGTTACCTCCTCTCCTTTGATCCTCCAGGCCTAGAGGTTGTAACCATTCTCTGCTCTTACTGGCCCCAGAAGTACTGTATTATTCCTGCATACCTCCTAAATTCCTCCTGCCTTTGTACAGTCTGTATTTGGTACTCTCCTTAAATTTCTCAGTTGGCAGATACCACATTTCTTGCTAAAAACGTGACTGGCACATGGTAGAGTCTCCTGGAAAGGAGCTAGTGCCAAGATGGTTCTACATCCTGTCTCTGCTGCAGAAACCTGGAATGGCTTCCTGGAACAAAACAGATTTCTGGCTAATATAAAAGTATTTTTTCAAGCCAGAAGGGTGAGGTGATTAACTCTATCTGATTGAGGTGGGGAAGTTTTCTCTGAGGAGGGGACATTAGCATATTCTGCCAGTTGTGTTCCAAATACAAAAAGAAACTGCAGGTGCCAAAGTATGAAGGTTTGAAAGCAACAGTGTTTTGCAAATCTGGAAAAAAGTTTTAGAGGGGTAAAGTTCAAGCGTGAGTGCACATATGTATTTGTAGTAAGAATAGTGATAGAGAAAATCCAGCAGTGGAGGCACACAGACATGAGAAAACAGTCTGACCTGTGAAGGAGCAAGTTTATTTAAAGCAAGCAAAAGGGAAGGGGTGAGGAAGGAAGTTCACTTGGGCAATAAGCCTGGAGAGGCTGCTGCTGCATTGTGCTAAGAGAGGCTAGGGGTTTTATAGGGCTGGTGGGGTGTTGGAGGGAAATATAGGTGGGGGAAGTTTTAGAAGAGAAGGGAATCGGGTAATGTTCCCAGGCATTTGGCATGTCAGGAACATTTTGACCTTGGGGCCAGTTTATTTCCAATGTCCAGTCATCTGGCCACCTGATCTTTTGGTATCTGGGACCTTGACTGGGGGTCCTTTGTTCTCTGGTCTAGGGCTTCTGACCTTGGAGGCCACTTTGTATGGCCCTTTATTCCCTCATTCTTGGCTTTGGTTATATAGGAATAGGGGCAGAGTTTTCTTTTCCTCTCCTTTGGCTACTTCCTTCTGGGGGTGGCTTCACTGTCCTCTGTGTGAGAGAAGCCAAGTGTTGACAGACTTGCTATGTCCTCAGAGTCAGCATGAGAAACTGGGTTGCCACCATAGTAGAGATTTTCTTTGCTTCTGCCTGAATGAAAGAGGGCAGAAACTGCACTTGTCAGGGAGCAAACAGCAGAATGAGTAGGACTATAATGAGGGGGCCACCACAGGACAGGATCATTGCATTCAGGGAGAGGTTAGCCAGGAGGACGAGGAACTCCTCAGAGGCAGACAGCCTGGTTACAGTAAGTGTGCGGCCACATCCCTAACATCTTGACCTTCAGTGAAAAAAATCTTTCTCCCTTACAAGGGCACAAATTCTTCCCTGGGCTGTCAGAAGGTCTGATCCTCTCTTGTTTTGGAGGACCACAGCAGCCAGGGAATCAGTCTCTTCTTAGATGTAGTGCCTTTGTTGGGACATCATTTTTAGGGCAGGTGAGTTCCTGTGAGAGATGGGTTATCTCATAAAGAGATTTTCAGTCCTTCTGTCCCAGTGCCAACTCCAGGAGTGATGCCAAGAGTTAGTAGTAAATTTATGAGCTGACTAGCTCTTTGTATTTGGTTGTCAGAGATATAGGGCATGAAGAATGGGGAGGGGTGATGTTGATGTTGTCTTTGATTTCAATGCCATTGCCTCTTTGGATACACTATTTTTTCACTATAATTTTACCCTTCTCAAACCTTATGCTACTTTAATCCTTTTGAATTTTGTCCTTCTAAAATCTCTGCTTCCACAACTTTCCTGCATCCTTCTTTTATAACCTTTTACAACTTGCTCATACCACTTACAACACACCCATGAACCTTCTTGCGTTGTCCTCTTCCATCAGTACATTTACATCTGGGTGAAGACTCCCTCCATTATTCTTCATCGCTTTCTTTTCAAATAGCATTTCCATGCCTATACCTTTTCATTTTACCTCTCTGTTCTGCATACTATTTCCTTCTTCTTTTGCAACATTTATAGCTTAAAACAGCAACACTCTGCAGACTTTGGTATAAGTTATATTAAAACCCACATGCAGAGCAGAATTATTTCCTCACAGTTGTGGGATGGTTTCTGCATAAAGAAAAGGAGGAGAGAGCCAGGTTTTAGCAGGGGCCCCCAGGTGGACATCAGGGTATATCATAAATAAGATACATCATTCCTGAAAGCATGGGGGAGGAAGGAAGGGCTGTGTTTTATTGGAAACAAGTTCCCAGACTTTGTGGGAGAAATGTACTGTGATTTCAATGGCTAGAGGTAGTTTGAATGCCTCCTTTGTTAGGGAGGTGGCAACCATGTACCTTTAAGCAGGGGGCCCATTTGTGGGTGGTGGGGTCTAAGTGTTTGTTCAGATGGGGATGTGGTAGGAAGCAACTGAAGGAGTTTCAGTTTGACAGACTAGGGTGTGGGGGGAACATTATTTAGTCAAGAAAGGATTGCTCCAAGAGGGTTAGATGACAGTCTATGAGAGGGGTAAAGGTTTGGGTGAGGCTTTGAAGGCAGAGGAGGAGAGCTGTGGCTGGTAATCACATGTTGTGGTCTTTTAAGTGTATAGTTGCCCTGAAAAATTTTAAGAGGTCTCTCCCACGCAAGGGAACTGGACACTGTGGAATGATCAGGAATGAATGTGGAAAAATTGTGTTTTGGAGTTGGCAAGTGAATGAAGGGGTTTTTAGAGGAGAAAAAAATGTTCCTTTCACTTTGAATTTGAGAAGTACATTTTTTATCAGGAAAGCTGACGAGAGATGACTGAGTGGCCCCTGTGTCAAATAACAAAAGGAAATGGACTTATTCGCTATGATGAGATGGACCTGAGGCTGCAGTGGTGGGATGGTGTTGGAAGCCATAGGCGGCCTTGGGGCACACTAATCCTCAGTGACCAGTCCCAGAAGATAAGGCATTGGGCAGCTCCGGGTGGATGCAGACAGAGTTTGAGAGGTCTGTGGTCAGTCCTTTCCAGAGGCTGTTTTGTCCACACTGGTGAATATGGCTGAGGTTGAGGCTTAGAGTTGGGACATTGTTTAGCCCAGTGGCCCGTGGTCCTGCAATGGAAGCAAGGCCCAGGCAAAGAACAAATGAGGGTAGCCTTTGTTCCTTGAGTTTGATTGGCCATTAAGGCAGAGGGCAGTAGTTGGTATTTAGCCTTATCTCTCACCTGTTTATCTAGTTTAGCTTGTTCTTCCCTGGTTTTGAAAACCTTAAAGGCTGCCGACATGAGAGTACTGAAAGGGGTTTGGGGACATCCTCAAAAGCTTTAAGTGTAGCCCTGATATCTGGAGCTGATTGTGACATAAAAGAGGAGTTTATAAATAGGTAGCCTTCAGGAGAGTCAGGGCTTAAACAGGTGTGAGCTTGAAGGGCCTCAGTTAATCTAGCCATACATTGGGCTGGATTTCCTGTTCTTGATAAATTTCTTTTAGTTGGTCATATTTAACTGTTTTATGGAGGCCTTTCTAGGCTGGCCATAATGCATGTAACCAACCACATGGGTTGTCAGTGTGGGTCAGAGGTGGGAATTGCCTGGTCCCCCACTGGGGAGCTTTGAGATGTAAATCATTCCCATGAGTGTGGGCAGCCTGTCAGATTCTCTCCCTCTCCTTGGGTGAGAATGTGGTATTTAAGATTATTAAGGAGAGAGAGAGAGAGAGAGAGAGAGAGAGAGAAAGAGAGAGAGAGAGAGAAGGAAGGAGAGAGAGAGAGGGAGAGAGAGAACCATGGAGAGGGGAAGAGGCAGTAGGTGGGACTGGGGTTGTTGAATCAGGAGGTGGGGCAGTGGGAGGAGTTTGCTTAGAGTTCAGTGAGGGGAATGAGGAAGGCAAAGGGGCTGCAGAATTGTGAGAAATAGAGTCAGAAGAGTTAAAGGGAGGGCAATGATCAGCGGGTTCAAAGGAGAAAGCAGAGTTATTATTGCTAGATTTATTGAAAGGGGGTTAGGCTGGGTAAGGAGCTGGGGTATGTGAGTAACAAGAATATGATAGGAGGAGCAGAATTTGCAGAGAGAAGGAGAGAGAGGGAGGGAGGCAGGGAGGGGGAGAAAGAGAGAGAGAATGAGAGAGAGAGGCTTAAAAGAAAAGCCTGAAGACAGGGTATCTTGCTCCATTTTCCAGTATGGTGGAAGAAATTATCCACATTGGTTAATGTGTTAAAGTCAAAGGTTTCATTTTCTGATCAGATTGTTGTCCAGTCTGTATTGGGTCCAACTGAAATGACAAAGTTGGACAAGTTTTTTGGTTAAATTTTGGATTAGAGACCTAGAGGCTCTAGATTAACCAGTAGGCAGTCTAGAGACATGTCATTTTGGGAAGATGACAGTCTTGCTCCCATTTTATGTGAAAGGGAAGGCAAGTCTGGGGATTAGGCATCCCTGGAACCCAGATACTGCTGAGCAAACAAAGGGTGACCAAAGGAAGAGAGCATCCTCAATTCCTGAGGTACCTGAGACCCCCCCCCGGGGGGGGGGGGCAAAACTCTTAGGTCCAGCCCAATGCAGAGAGTTGAAAGAAGCAAAACTATATAAAATGGCCAAGACTGAGAGGGGATGGATGGGAGCAGGAGTGGCAGAGAATCAGGGGTAAAGCCAGTCACTCACAGATCAGATGGTGGAGTGTGTTTCCCTATGGAAGGTTTTGAGCCGGTTTGGTCATGTCTAGGGGGTGGGGGTGGAAGTCAGGGCACACACCAGACGGTGAGCCTCACCGACTTCCCAGGCTGTGGTACCAAATGATAGAGAAAATCCAGCAGAGAGGCTTGCAGACAGGAGAAAATGCTCTGACCTGCTGAGGAGCAAGTTTATTCAGAGTGAGCTAAAAAGAGGGGTGAGGAAGGAAATCTGGTCAAGCAGTAAGCCTCAGGAGGTTGTTGCTGCACTGAGCTGAACTAGGGAGGCGAGGGGTTTTACAGGGCTGGTGGGGCCTTGGTGGGAAGCAGACATAAGGGAAGCTGTGGAAAAGAAGGGAAGCAGGATATGTTTTGGATGGCTGGCATCTCAGGAACATTTTGACCTTGGGGCCAGTTTATTTCCCATGTTTGGACATCTGCCACCTGGTCTTTTGGTATCTGGCACCTTGATTAGGGATCCTTTGTTCTCTGGTCTAGGGCGTCTGACCTTGGAGGCGAGTTTGTTTAGCCCTTTATTCTCTCAGGTTGCCAGGACTTCAGATTGCAGAGCATAACTCTACCAGCTGAGCTAAGTCCCAGTCCTTTTTCTTAGGTGGTGGTTGTTGTTGTTAGGTGCTGTCAAGTCAGTGTCCGACTCATAGCGATCCTATCTACAACAAGCAAAACACTATTGTCAGTGTTTCCCTGCTGTTCATAGGGTTTTCAATGGCAGATTGATTTTTTGGGAGTGGATTGCCAGGTCCTTCTCCGAAGCCTACAGCATCTGGTGTTCCCAGGTGGTCTCCCATCCAAGTACTAACCAGGCCTGACCCTGCTTAGCTTCCAAGATCTGATGGGATTGGATGTCACAGGGCTACAGCTGCAGGCTTCTCTTAGGTTGTTGTTGTGTGCCATGGAGTCGGTATCCGGCTCATAGCAACCCTCATAGGGTTTTCAATGGCTATTTCGGGATTGCCTTGGGAGTGGATTGCCAGGTCCTTCTCCCATCTCTTAGGTAGGAAGGAGTAAATACAGGCAGTGAAGTTGTGAAGATAGGGTGTTTGAGGAGGGGGTGCAGTCATGAAGGCAGTAGAGTATAAAAGTCTATACGTTTCTAGAAGTTGGGTGAAGTATTGCACAATATTTTAAAAAAGAGATGTACTTATATTTCATAAAAGCACATACTGTATGTAAATATGAAGATGTTATCACAGGGAGGTGCTTAAGACATGGCCAGATTGTTGCAACCCCACACAGTGACAGAGTAAGTTAATGTTTTGTAGAAAGAGAGGAATAGGGGGAGAACATTTGAGTAATTAGTCTGTGCTAGTGTTCTGACATAACATTGCATTTAAGAAGACAAGCCCCATTGACTTGGCATTCGTTGGTCTGTGAAGCCCATGAGTTTGGACCTTAGAAAAAGCCATCAGCAGGACAGTCCACTGTGAGTGCTCCTGTTTGAACAAATAATGGTATATAAACCACTGGCGTCTCTTCTGCTCTTTGACTATTACTGATAAATTGCTGTAAAAGGTGAATTTCTGAAATGAATTTTAATTAATTCTTCTGGTATTACAATGGAAGGACTAAGCATGAGTTCCAGACATGTATACATCCACCCCCAACCCCTGTTTCCTAGGAATCACTCTAGTTCCTCTATTAGCAGCCAAGTGAGATAGGCACACTTTGGGGCAAACTCCTACATTAACTCACCTTCAAAGGGTCCTTCAGTTGCAGCTAAAACCTCTTTTGGAAAAGCAGCTAAGTGTGCCCAGAAGTATTCCTGTCTACCATCTTTGGCACAAGAAGTGTTCTTCTCTTCCACCTTTCCTTCTTGAACTGTGACCTTAAACTGAGTATGCTTAGTCAGGTATGTCTTGAGTTGAGCATGCCTGGGAATGTGCTTGCCCCCCAAATTTCTTTCCCATGTGAATCTGTATAGGCTTCCCAAATAAACTCCCCACACTTCATTTGTTCAAGGAAATATCTCCTGTGCTCTCCTTACCTGCTGCAGGTAATAAATCTTTTTCCACTCTTTATCTCTTGGCTAGACATTTTGGCTTTGCACTCACCAAGATGTGAATCCATTGTATTCAGTTATACCTCCTGTGGCCAGCAAGCTAAGGCACTTTACATACCTACATACCAGTTATATTTTTATGTGAAAATATATAGAACAGTTTCTGAAACCCACCAGAGGCTCCATACATGATCTCTTTTGATGCAAAAGAACTCCATGAGGTGTGTATTAAGCAACTTGATCAGGTTAGGGGTGGAGTCAGGATTTGAACTTAGGAAATTGACTGTGTCTTATACTTGTCGTCATCATAGAATGCTGCCTCTCATGAGATTCAAATAGGATCTGGGCCATGTGCAGGTGGAGGATTGATCAGCTGTGTAAGCCTTCATTCCTCCTCCAATAGTGCCTCCAAAGAGAACTTTCTCAAAATTTAGGCTATCAAAATTCCACCTTGAGTTTCAATCCTTTTAAATTTGTTATCTTTAAAATTTAATTAATTAATTTTGTTTATGAGACCTTAGCTCTTAGTTGTCACTTGTCTTGCAAGTGATGTCGATGGTCTGTGCATGCATACTCCTCTAGAATTCCCACAAAAGCCAGGAAGATAGCACATGAAGCTGCCTGTGGAATTAAATGACCCTAAGAAGATCCTTCTCCCCAAATAACATCTCCAATACCTTGTCTTGATGTCTCAAGTGTCCTTATTTGAGAGTTACTGCTTTACGTCATGAACTCATTGGGGTCTTTGAGCCTCATAATAAATCCCTCAGGGCTCTTCTGCCACTAGGCATAGATGCTTCTCAACTTACAACAGGGTCAGGTCCCAATAAACCACTCATCATAAGTTGGAAATATTGTAAGTCAAAAATTCATTTAATACACTTGTTGTTGTTATTGTTGTTAAGTGCTGTCGAGTCCTGTCCAACTCACAGTGACCGTTATAGAGTTTTCAATGGCTGATTGTTTTCTGTTGTTGTTGTTGTTTTTCCGGGATTGCCTCAGGAGTGGATTGCCATGTCCTTCTCCCATTTAATACACTAATTTAGCACTAATTTAACATTTAATCCTAATTTAGCACTCTATGTGCAGTAGAGTATCTACTGTTTCCCCTCCTGATTACAGGGCTGCCTGGGAGCTGTGGCTTGCTGTTGTTCCTCAGGATCACACAGAATATTGCCAACCCAGGAAAACATCCAAATTTAAAATTGGAAGTATGATTTCTACTGAATGTGTATTACTTTTACACCATCATAAAGCCAAAATATCCTAAGTCTAACCATCATAAGTATACAGGGACAGTCTGTATTTGCTCTTTCTTTTCCTCTCAGTAATCTTATTTTATTAGTAATTTTTTAGAGTACAACTTTTTGGGTCTGTATTTACTCTTTATAGGCTAACAGAAACCTACTCACACTTATTTTAGAAATAAAGAAAATTGAATCCAAATCATGTAAGTGTTATTTCCCAGAACACAAGTGCAAACAGATAATGACTTGGGAATTGGGTTTTGGCAATTTTTTGGTTTCTAGAGATTCCTAGTTCCAAGGCAACAATTTTCTGCAAGTCTGTGCAACCTCATTTCTGCTACTCTCAACAGAAAGGAGAGTAAGACAGACTTGAAAATGGGCCTCTTCTGCTTTGGTCCTGTCATGGCAGGAAGTGGTCACTTCAACTCTATGTACACCTCAAATGAAGAGTCAATAAGGGCCTAACGTCTCAGAGTTCCAATTCCAAATCCCCTGGAGAAGCTGACTCACTCAGCTCTGGTCAGATGTCCACCCTGGGTCAGATGTCCACCTGGACTGAGTGGTGGGGTCACATGCCAGGCTATGATGTCACTGGATCAGGCTTTCAGAGAAGGGGGTCAGCATAGGAAGTCTTCCAAGAGTATGGGGAAATAGAAGCAATGAGAATGTCCCCTAAAACATCCTGGTGACAAATGCCTTCTCTCCTAGTAACTCCTCTTATTTGATTGCAGGATCCTCAGATAAAAATATGCTTCTGAGGCACTGCTGCTCCAGCCTTTAATGGCAGAGATAAGGTAACGTCTGATGGTATTGTGAAATGGACAGAAAGGAAGTTGCTGGGGTTAGGGAGTGGATGCACAAAGAAGAAATTAGGTAATGTTTTAGAGAATGCTTTGGCAGGTTGTACATAACCTAAAAACCAAGTGTTTTTCTTTCTTTTTACTTCTTCCTTTTTTTCCTTAAATCTTGAGAGGGGCCTTATAAATTTAGTTCATTTGCTTAAACTATTTTTCAGCTGAGAACTGGTGTTACAGTACTCATTAGGACTTCTGGCTTTTTACCCTGATTGCTAGTTCTCTCTACCCATTGCCCCATAATCTCCAATTCCACCTTTTCTTTAACCTGGCATCCTTATCTGATCTCTCAGTTAAACTGTGTTGTGGAAGAAATAACTCATAAGCCCCTAAGAAACATTTGTGAGCAAACTGTAGAAAGTGTTTCTTGGGAATTTCCCTCGGGTTAAAAAAGCAGACTTGAGTTGCTCAAGCTTAGTAGCTCAGCGATCAAAGGTCAGGTTAATATCACCAAGGAGCTTAAAAATAGATTGTGGAAAAAGAATAAAAAATCGTTTGATCCCAGCTGATAAAGACAGCTCTAGTGTGATAGCAAAGCTTTAGTACTTTCTTCCCTGGGATATGACTTGGTCTGAACCTTATCTTACAGAACTCATGGTTTGTATAGTTATCCAGTAACGCCGAATATTTGCCAAGGCCTTGATTAATGTTTAAGGAAACATGGGGAACGCTACATGCTATTCTTTTTAAAATAGCCCCTACTATGTTCAAATGAGTCAGCTTTTTCCTCCAAAGAGCCTTAATCCTTTTATAATGATATTGTATTTCAATCTAATGTTTATTGAACATTTACTGTATGCCAGCTTGTACTCTAAGCATTTTATTTCTCTTTTATCATCCTCAAAATAACCTAAAAGGTATGCATATTCTTTCCATTTTACTAGCAACAAAGTTAAATCTTAAAGAGATTGTGACTTGCCCTGGATCAAGTAGGTAATAAAGGGTAGAATAAGGATTCAGGTTTAGGTCTTTATGTCCCTTGAAATGTTTTCTTTAATCACCTTGCTAGATGCCTCTGGGTATGTTCATGTAGATATAGCATGCTTCATGCTTGGTGGTTTTCAATCAGAAAGCAAGAGTTCAAAATTTATCCTTCAGAAATTTCCTAGTCCTACCCCTTCCGCCTCCCCTTCCTTAGTCTTTCCCTCTACTGACAATATAAGGAATGTAATAGCTGCATGGTTGGACTAATTAGTGAAATGAGATCAGCATATGGGGATATTTATTTGGAAAACGAAGTCAAAAGCTAGGAGGAAAACATGTGATGTTCATCTTTCTGGACCTGGCTTATTTTGCTCAACATGATGATCTCCAGTTCCATTCACTTCCCTGCAAATGACAAAATTTCATTCTTCTTAATGGCTTAATAGTACTCTATTGCCTACATATACCACATTTTCTTTATCTGTTCATCTATTGATGGACACCTAGGCCAATTCCATAACTTGGCTGCAGTACACATGAATGTGCAGGTATCAGTGTTGTATGGGGACTTAGATTCCTTCAAGAATATACCCAGGAATGGTATATCAGATGGTGGTTCTATTTTTACTTTTCTGGAAGGACCTCCATACTGATTTCCATAGTGGCTGCACTAATTTACATTCCCACCAACAAATGTCATGCTTTCTCCATATGCAGAATCTAGACTTAAACAACAACAACAAAAAGCTTGAAAGCCAAGGAGGAACTGTTTGGGAGGAAGAAGGGGTCTATTGGGAGTGGGGATGGGTGAGGGTGAGAGTGCATGTGTGTGAATAAGTTCAAAGTTCATGATGTGCACATATGAGAATGTCATAACAAAATCCATCAATGTGTACAGTGAATATATACTAAGTAAAATAAAATGCAAAGAAAAAAGTCAAAAGGAATAAGAGCTGTGTGTTTAGAATTTCAGTTATTTCCGAAGAAATCAGCCTTTCATTCATGAAATTCCAGTCTCTCCCACCAGAGGGCACGAACCACATTAAACAAAACAAAACAAAACAAAACAAAACAAAACCCTCTTGGCTTCAGTGTCAGACCACCATGACACACCACATCTGGGTTTAGTTTTACAGCTTGGTACATATCCAGAAAAGATCTCTGCTTCTTTCAAGGCTGAAACTAACATATCATGCCTTGTTTTTTTTTTAAATCTAGAACTTAAAGGAGATTATGATATCCTATAAACCATCTTTTCATGTGAGAATGTTACAATGGGTCAGCTGGGTATTAGTAATCTGTTCCTCCAGAAAATTAACTTTATGTTTTTTCATGAGGATAATAAACATTAGCTGAGAAAAAGGATTGGGGTTTTTGATAGATGCTAAATAAGTATAGTTTCAAGCATCCAGTCTGCTTATCATTTGGAGAGACCAGAAGAAACACTTCTATCTATTGATCACTGAGCACAGTACCTTATAGAGAAAAAGTTTGTGGCCAGAGTTAAATTTCATCTTCCCAACTCCCTGGGAGGTATTTTCTGTTGTTATACTCATTGCTGTTTGTTGTTGTTAGGTGCCGTCAAGTCCAGTCTGACTCACAGCAGATTGAAACACTCTCAGACACTGCGCCACGCCTGGCACTATGTCTTTCCTGTTCATAGGGTTTTCAATGATGGATTGTTTGGGGATTCTTTTGGTAGTGGGCTGCCAGGTCCTTCTCCCATTTTTGCCATGTTGGGGATTGAACCCAATGCCTCAGAGAATGCAGAGCAGCACTCTACTAACTGAGCTAAACTTCTGTCTGTACTTGTAGAGATGAAGAAATTAAAATGTACTCAGGTGAAGTTACATACCAAAAGTGACACCCTTAATTCATGTTCTTATCTATGACAAAGGAATGGATCTATCAAAGATAAGATGGGCCTAAGCATATAGACTAGGCAGATTTAGGAGAGAGGTATGCTGGTGCTCAGAAAATCAATATCAAGAAAAGTCAGGTTAGGTGAGTTAGGTAGTTGTGGAAGCTTCCTAGCTGCTCTCACTGATGCACTACGATCTACAGTTCCTGTGCAAAGGACACAGTTTCTCCAGTGATGCTTATAGACTCTTATTCCATGATGTGGAAAATGGGAGGGCCATCCAGGCTCCCACATGTTATCTCAACCCAAACAGTCTCACAGGACCCTGGGGTTGATGGGTAATTTTATGTGTCAGCATGACTGGGGCTAAGTGATGCCCAGAGAGTTGGCTAAACATTTTTTCTGGGTATGTCTCTGAGGGAATTTTCAGAAGAGATCAGCATTTGAGTCAATAGATTGAGTAAAGAAGATCCACCCTCACCAATGTGGGTAGGAATCATCCAGTTTAGTGAGGGTCCAAATTTGAGAAAAAGGTGAACAAAACAGGAGAGAAAGAGTGAATTCACTCTCTCTTTTCTTGAGCTACAGCATCTATCTTCTGCTCTCAGACACTGGAACTCCTGATTCTCAGGTCTTGAGACTCCTTGGAGTGGAAGTTATACCATCAGCATCCCTAGTTCTCAGACCTTTGGACTTGGACTGGACTGGATTTGGTTCTCCAGCTTGCAGCTTGGAGACTCTGGTACTTCTTGGCCACCATGATTGTCTGAGCCAATTCTTTTAATAAATCCTCTCTTATATATCTATGCATGTATCTCTATTTATCTTATTGGTTCTTTTTCTCTGGAGAATCCTAATAAATGCACCTCGCAACAGGTTGAAGGCATTGAAACTAATATCCATCTCTAGAAAGAACAGCTAGAGTCTAGAGGGGAAACCATGGCCCCAGCCACTGAAGAGCTCTAGGGCAGTATCCAAATCTTCAGAGTATAGGAACTAGGGAACTATCTCAACAGGGAAGAAAGCAAAGAGTGGAGAAAATCTTGGCCAATGTTCAACTTTATAAATTGTGCCAACTCCAAGAGTGGAAGGGTTCTGTCTTGGGATCTGGTTGGAGACTTGGAGGACAGGTAGATACCCAGCTGTTGTGGCTATGCCACAAGGTCAGCAAGAATTTAGATTCATTTCAGTCCCTGTAATATTTAGCCAAGGGTGTTGATGAGTTTTTTACCTTGGTTACAAACAACTCAGGCAGGGGAAGGGGTGAGCGTGAAGGTGGGTGCCCTGGTACACCCAGGCCAGGGCTCAGGGAAAACATTCTGGGACTCCCTCCACATGTCAACTCTTGACTTGCTGATCCCTGAACAGTGCTGGATGGAAATGACTCTACAGGATGACACTCCCTGCAGGAAACTTCTTACAAAGGTCCCTGCAGAGTTTGTGGCCCTAAAACTTCAAGAGCACATGAGAAACGAATTTAACCCATGGATTCTTTCAAAGCTTTTCTCTTTCACTAGTCTTTACTTCATCACCCATGATTCATAGCTTAGTGCTTTGCTTAACAATGCATAAAATGAGATCCAGGAGTTTGGAACTAAGGTGCTAGTGAATCTCATAACCTAGAAAATAGGGGAAAATTGCTCTCAACTGTGGTAATATGGAAACTCTACAGGGACAAACAGCATTTGAGTGAGGTCTGAAAATAAGGCCAGTCATGCACCAGAGGTAGTATAAGGATGAAGTTTTCAGTATTTATTTCCCAGGGCTGTATTGTAATGAATCCCACATAGTTGGTGGCTAAAGCCAATAATATCTCAGGCAAGTAAAATTTTTCTAAAGATCATTAAAAAGTGCCTGCAGCATTAGATAGACAGGGAACTGCCAGAAATTCAAGCTGGATTTAGAAGTGGGCATGGAACCAGGGACATCATTGCTGATATCAGATGGATATTGGCCAAAAGCAGAGAATACCAGAAAGATGTCTATGTTTTATTTGCTATGCAAAGACAATTGACTGTGTGGAATCACAAATTATGCATAACACTGTGAAGAATGGGAATACCTGAGTACATAATTGTACTCACAAGGAGGCAGTTGTTCAAACAGAACAAGAAAGTACTGCCTGGTTTAAAGTGAAGGAAGGTGTGCGTCAGAGGTGCATCCTTTCATTGCACTGCACCTCTTCAATCTGTATGCTGAGCAAATAATCTGAGAGCCCAGACTTTATGAAGAATATGGGATCAGGATTAGAGGAAGACACAATAACAACCTGTGTTATGTAGATGACACAACTTGGCTTGATGAAACTGAAGAGGATTTGAAATATTTACTGATGAAAATCAAGGAACATAGCCTTCAATATGGATTGCGCTTCAACATCAATGAAACAAAAATCCTTACAATTGTGTCTCTAAGCAACTTCATGATAAATGGAGAAAAGATTGAGGTTGCCCAAGATTTTGCTCTATTTGGTTCTATAATCAACACCCACAGAAGAAGCAGTCAAGAAATCAAGAGATGTATTGTTTTGGGAAAAGCTGTTGCAAAAGGCCTCTTTAAAGTGTTGAAAAGTAAAGATGTCACGCTGAAGACAAAGATGTACCTGACTCATGCCATGGTATTTTCAGTTGCATCATATGCTTGTGAAAGCTGGACATTGAATAAGAGAGACAGGCAAAGAATTGATGCTTTTGAATTATGGTGCTGGAGACGAATATTGAATATACCATGGACTGCCAAAAGAACCAACAGATCTGTCCTAGAAGAAGAGCACCAGAGTGCTCCTTGGAAGCTAGGATGGCTAGACTGTGTCTTACGTATTTTGTTGTCAAGAGGGAGCAATCCTTGGAGAAGAACATCATGCTTGGGAGAGTGGCAATTCAATGAAAAAAGGAAGACCTTCAACTAGATGGATTGACACAGTGGCTGCAACAATGGGCTTAAACATGAAAATGATCATTTGCCTGGAACAGTGTCAAGTAGTGTTTTGTTATGTTGTATATAAGGTCACTATGAGTCAGACCCCGCTCTACAGCACATAACAACAACAACAGGAGGCCAGGAAGCCAAAATCAAGGAGACTGTAGTTCTGTGGCAGCTCCCTCTGGAGGTTTGGGGACACTTTTTCTTGCCTCTTTCAGTTTCTGGTGACACTGGGATGTCTTGGCTGTGACTTCACTTCAGCCTTCAAGGCCCACATCTTCAAATCCTTCTCTGCTCTACCTTCATTCAGCCTCCTCTATATGTCTGTATCAAATCTTTCTCTGCCTCTCTCTTAAAAGATGGGCTGGGATTTAGCTCAGTTGGTAGAGCACTGCACTGCAGTCTCTGAGGTCCTGAGTTCAATTCCTAGCACTGCAGAAATGGGAGAAGGACCTGGTAATCCACTCCCAAGACAATCCTGAAACAGTCAGCCATTGAAAAAACCCTATGAGGGTCGCTATGAGTTGTATACCAACTTGACAGGCACCTAACAACAACAGTCTTAAGTATTTGGGGCTGGGATTTAGCTCAGTTGGTAGAGAGCTGTGCTGCAGTCTCTGAGGTCCTGAGTTCAATTCCCAGCACCACAAAAATGGGAGAAGATCCTAGCAATCCACTCCCAAGGCAATCCCGAACAGTCAGCCATTGAAAACTCTATGAGGGTCGCTATGAAAACCCTATGAGGGTTGCTATGAGTCGGATACTGACTGGAGGGCACCTAACAACAACAACTCTTATAAGAGCACTTGAATCTGTGATGGCATTTGGAACCCACCCAGATAATCCAGGATAATACTTTCCTCTCATGATCTTTAGCTTAATCATATCTATAAAACCTTTTTTGGGGAAGGACCCAGGAGCCCACTCCTAAAAAACAACCAGCCATAGAAAACCTTATGAATAGGAGAGAAGCACTGATAATATTGTTTTGTCTGTTGTATGTAGCATCACTATGAGTCAGACACTGACTGGATGGCACCTAACAACATAAAACCTTTGCCACACAAGGTAACATTTAGAGATTCCAGACATTCAGATGGGGATATTTTTTACAGGATGGATGTGGTTATTAGTCAGCCTACCGTAGCATTCCAATGGAAAGACTTAGCATGAGAAAAACAAAAGCAAGCAAGCAAGCAAACAAATAATACCCCCTCCCCCCTAATAAAAAGAGCTAGGAAAGTAGAAGAACTGTTTGGAAAACACCAGAGCAGGAAGTTTGGAGGGATGGGATTGCAGGGAGCAATAGTGGAAGGTATGGCTCCTTTCACTTACCCTTTTGGTCATATTTGGGGGGGTCCTTCAATTCCAGACCAAAGAGTTTGGAGCATAAACAAAGGAAATACCCAGTATGTAGATTTAGAAAGAATTGTCAAAATCAGACTGTACAAACACAACAGTTTTCATACAAGGAAGCAAAGAACCACTGTATGTATTTGCTCAGGGGAAGGATGACGTGATCATAGCAAGGCCTTAAGTATATTACCTTCTGCATCCTCTCAAACCCCCTGAATGTGTATGTGGGTTTATTACAGCTTCTGTTTTAAAGTGCAAACTCCTTAACAGTATGAAGTTCGCATTCCAGAGCTGCCTCCAGCCTATAAGATTGCAGCAGGGGCCAATCAAATCTCGGAATGTAGATATTTTTGGATATCCTTAGGCACATGCGTGTGTTCTAACTTGGTTGTCATTGTTATCCTTTTCCATTCTGCTACAGTCATCTCTTGCCTTTTCATTACTGTTGTCCAGGCAGTGGAGGCCCTTTCCTTTGACCTGTATTGTATATAATATAGGCCTGTCTCAATTCCCCTAATGCTTAGGTGACAGTAGGCTGTAGAGTCTAACGAAATCTCAGTGATTGGTAATTTGCTGATGACATAAGAAAACTACTTTGTTTAAAAGAAATATTTGGAACAGTGTACTGCCTGTCTAGGTCTCAGCTTCCATTAACCAAGGCCCAATAGGGCCTCTTGCTAAGCAGTTCTTTCAGGCTGAGCAGGGGCTTGGATTTAGCTCAGTTGGTAGAGCGCCACTCTGTAGTCTCTGAGGTCCTAGTTTCGATTCCAGGAACCACAAAAATAGGAGAAGGGCATGGCAGTCCACTCCTGTGAGGCATGTGCTCACTCATATGTGGGAGCTGAATCAAAATTAAAAGGAAGGAAAAAATCCTACACAGATATTGGAACATAGTAAAAAGCTAAAGTCAACTTAGCAGAGAAGGGATAATTTAGGGAGTGGAAAGAAGGAGGGAGGGATCCAGCAAAAGGAAGAGATGATGGGAGAAGACAGGAGGGGAAGGAGGGACAAGGAGGAGCGAGGAATGAGAGAGAGGGTGACCTCAAAGTAAACAGCCCAACTTTAATAGTTTGGGAAATAATTATAATAATACCAATAATACCAAAAAATGGTAATAATACAAATGGGCTAGATTATTCATGTAATATTATGACAATGTGAAAAGATAGATCACTATAGGAAAAAGTTTGGACCTTAAACATAATTGGGATGCAAAGCTATATAGAAAAATAATCCCACAAAAAGACAGGCAATGTAGAAGAGAGACCCTTGGTGAGGGCATAGAAGAAGGGGGAGGGGTGCACAAGAGGGTAAGGGGGAAGTTATCTTTGCAAGGTACAATTAAACATATATATGGAAATGTCACAATGAAATGCATGTCAGAGTGAAACACATTAAGGTGTATGTTAAAAATGTCCAATTAAAAAAAAGGAAAGAAAGACAACCCTATGAGGGTCGCTATGAGTTGAACACAACTTCATGGCACCTAACCACAACAACAAATGTTCAGTTTTTTAAAAGATATCTTATTAAAACTAAACAAACCTAGAACTTATTTCAGCCTCTAGTTAGTTCTTTCTATCCCTCACACCATAGTTCCTTGAAACCATACTCTGTATGCAATGTTTGCTTCTTAACCACTATTATTTAGCTTCTGTCCCTACCCTTGCCACTGACTCTTCTCTTAGTTAAGGCAAAGATTAAATCCGTGTTTCCATTCTTATCTTCCCTAACCTCTAATGCATTTGACATGAGCCAAGCTGCTTCTACCACTGCACTGTTTCCTGCCCTGCCTGATCAATGTCTTAACAAAGCCACAGAAGTAAAATCAGGTAAGTGCATCACAGTGTCTCTGCAGAGGTGTAATTCATCCTGCAGTGATAAACTGTCTTGGCTAATAATGTAGAAAGTTAAGTAGATATTTTTCAAGCTATGACTTATGACCAATTTGAGGTCATGAAATCAATTCAGGGGGTTGCAAGAATTGCTTTATAAAGCTAAAAGAACATAGTTAGGGACCTTCAGAGGGCATCCACGTAGTAAAGCTAAGTGTTTTGTGCCTGCATATATATATGTGTGTCCACTGGGTCATGATGGCAAGTATATTTCTTATTGTAGATGTGGCCAGAAAAGTAAAGGGAGCATGTAGTTAATGCCTTTATTTTAGAATAGAATCTATATTTTAACTTGGAAAAAATACTTACATGGGCCTTTTGATTATGAAGACACAAAGAGTCTTTAAAATAAGAATTCTGTCTGCTTAAGCAACTGGTAAAAAAACCAGGAGAGTTTAAAGATGTTATTTTGTCCCAACAAAAATGACAATAAAAGTCTTCATGATCTGGTACATGCTTACCTTTCCAGCCTCATCTTCCCCACTTCCTACTTCGTAGTATGCATTGTGGCCACGCTAAGATGCTTTGTCTTCTCTAATCCCAATGCTTTCCTTCTGACTCTATGACCTTGAACATGCCCTGTGTGACCTGGGCATTCGATGCTCTTCCTCTCCTCCCCTGCCTAAACTTTCATTTGGCCCACTCCATCATCCTCCTTATCCCAGTGAGTCATGGCTCTTTATGGAAAACCTTCTCCGACTCCAAACCTAATTGTTGTTGGAAATCCCAGAATCAGTCACTGTGCCATGGTGGCTTTAATAAGCAATTAAAGAAACAGATGACACAGTGTTTCTCACCTTTTAATTATTGTATTATTGCCCCTCCCAGGAAGATTTTTAGACAGCTTTCACCTATTTTCTTCTCCATCTTTGGAGGCCACAAACCATTATACAGTATTTAAAATTCTATATAAACTTGTGTATGTTGTTGTTGTTAGGTGCCATTCAGTCAAGTCTGACTCCTAGTGACCCTATGTACAGCAGAACAAAACACTCCCCGGTTCTGTTCCAGGCACACAATCTTATTTATGTCTAAGCCCATTGTTGCAGACACTGTGTGAATTCATCTGGTGAAGGGTTTTCTTTTCTTTTTGTTGCCCTGCCACTCTCCCAAACATGATGTCCTTCTCCAAGGATTGTCCCTCCTGACTACATGTCCAAAATACATAAGACGCAGTCTAGCCATCCTTCCTTCCAAGGAGCACTCTGGTTGCACTTCTTCTAGGATGGATCTGTTGGTTCCTTTGGCGGTCCATGGTATATTCAATAATTGTCTCCAGCATCATAACTCATATATTTGTGGATATCTTATGGGATATATATATATATATATATATATATATATATATCCATATCCTTGTGGCATCCGATCCCGTCAGATCTTGGAAGCTAAGCAGGGTCGGGCCTGGTCAGTACCTGGATGGGAGACCGCCTGGGAACACCAGAAGCTGTAGGCTTGGGAGAAGGAGCTGGCAACCCCCTCCCAAAAATCAATCTGCCATTGAAAACCCTATGAACATCAGGGAAGCACTGACAATAGTGTTTCCCCTGTTATACAGAGGGCGGCTATGAGTCGGATACCATCTCGACAGCACCTAACAACAACAACAACAATACATATATATTTCTCTGTGTGTATATATGGATTATATATATATACATATATATATATACATACATATATATATGTATACATACATATATATATATATATATATATATATATATATATCTATCTCCCTTTTTGTCCCCTTGAATCAATATCACTCCCACTGAGAATGCAGAGAATAGAATAAGAGAAAATTCTACTTGCACTCTTGAGATGGCTAAGAAAAAACTGGTTGTCATTCTTTCCTGCTGAGGCTTATGTCAAATGCTGGAGATGTTAAGGAAGACAAAGGGATGATTTGGGTTGTCTTTGACTTTGCCAAGGGCAGAACTGGTCAGGCAGTAGTGGCTCTGAGCATGACCCTTCAATATAGAATACAATTCAAGGAGCTGGGTTGTGAGGGGGTGGGGATAATTAGCTACAGGGTGACATGAGAACTAGAAGGTTTTGCATGTTTAAAATATGGGAGATACCTGACTTTGGGCTATGGGTATAGTGAGCCACGGGAATACTGAGAAAGGGAATACCTGGTTGGGCAAAAGCCCAGAGGAGAGGGAGGATCACAGATGGAGGTGAAGGTCGAAGAGGAAGCATCTCTCCAAGCCATCTGGGTGGATACACAGAAAGCTGCAGGTGACATCACCTTACCTAGGAGAGAGACAAGTACACAAGAGAAGGTCTGAGGAGAGAGGACCTTTGGAACTTGGACTTTGGAGAAAGAGGAGGAACTGACAAAAATACCAGAAGGATGGCCAAGCAGCAATGAAGCGGCGTGAGAAAACCGAAAGTACTTTGGGAGACTCAGGAGTTAGGTAAGATAAAAAATGTATTGCTATAGCAAGGTCAGCCCACGGAAATGAGTCCTCTTAGGACTGACCCCGAACCCTAGTTCTCCTGGGGTTATATAGTTTGCAGGGTGGGGGTGGTCAGTTGAAACCACATGTGCACAGCCTGAATGATCATCTATAGGTGGATTGAGGTAGTTACCATGGAACTAGGTAGGTAACATCTACATGATACAAGAAATTGGGAAGTGGCTTACAGGGTGGAGAGTACCTCAATAGACTGAGTTTAGCAGTTGTAAGAAATCAGGAAGTGGATAACATGGTGGAAAACAGACAGAAAAGAAGCAAACAGATGGGAGGCAACTTACAGGATGGAGTGTATAAATTTTAAACAAGGGAATTAAGTTCTAGTGATTACATTTTAAGCAAATATTATAGTATCTTAACTTTTGACTTAAATTTTTCTACAATAGCATCAAAGGCCAACTAAATAAAAATTACCAAAAATTGTAGCAGTTTTATTTTTTCTCCTTCAACCTTTGCCTTGTATACTTTTTCTTTTTTCCTGGAGATGAATCTATGAACCATACAGTGACCTGAAAGTGATATTGTCTGTCTTCCCTAACTGTACTATAAATGCATAAGTAAGGTAATTTTAGATGCTGATGATGGCAATAACTGTACTTATTATTATTTTCTGTATATTATGATGCTTTGATGTCTTAAATCTTGCTGGCTGGGATCAAGCTATTCAATTCTTAGTGATAGCAAAGTTACAAGTGTACCTTTCATAGGCGAACTGCCCAATCCAGAGCCATGCCTCTTCTTTCTGATCTGTGAACCCCAGCAGGCAAAATTCTTCAGACTGAGTCATCCCAGGCCCAGATACCGGGCAACCAGTAGCTACTCCGATTGCATAGTTGCTGTTGTTAGGTGTTGCCGAGTCTGGTCCAACTCATAGCAACCCTATATACAACAGAATGAAATACTCCCTGACACTGTGCCATGCCCAGCACTGTGTCAGTGTTTTTCTGCTACTTCTGGGGTTTTCCATGGCTGATTGCTTCAGTATTGTTTCAGGAGCAGGCTGCAACATCCTTTTTCCATTTTTGCTGTGCTGGGGATCAAACTAGGGCCCCCGAGAGCTCAGAGCAACATTCTACCAACTGAGCTAAACTGTAGCCCCTTATAGCATAGAGCCTGCTGAAACTTTTCAAACTAGCCATTCCTGAACTGTCACCCCTGCCTTGCTTTCCTGTTCCCTCAGAAGCCCTAAAAAGGCTCTGGTTTAAACCACTCCCTGGCTCCTGAGCACTCTGAGACTTCTGCGCACCCTCTGTGGTCTGCTGTGCCTTCCAACTGTCTTTAGGACCTGTGAATATAAAACACTGCTTCTCTGAGCTTCTCCTCTGTCCCTTCCTGTGGCTGCACCTGATTAAGTATCTCACCAGAGAACACTGAGAAAGATAAAATAGGGCACTATGACAGACTGGCAGGAGGATTTCCTCTAGAAAGACTTCAGAAGAGGTAACCTTTGACCTGATGTTTGAGTGATAAGAAAGAAGCAACCTGGGACAATCTGAAAGCAAAGCTTTCAAAACAAAAGGGACTCATGGTGCAAAGGGTTGGAGGAAGCCACAAATGTATTCATGGGACAGAAAGGAGTCCTTTAGGGATGAAGCAGAGGAATCAATGGGGAGAGATGAGGAAGAGGTCAGCTGGGGCCAGAGGACAAGTTCTTGAAGGCCATGGGAAGGATTTTGGATTTCATTCTGGTTGCAATGAGAAGTTTCTGACTGGAATTTTGAGGCCAGAGATGGACCTCATCCACAGGAGCTCTTCTAGATCTTGGAGGGTGGCCAGGAGGGCATGAGAGGGGCATGTTAGGGATCCTGCTGCAATCTCCCAAATGACAAAGAGTCAAGGTCATTGATGATAAAAATGCATGAGGCAGTTCTGGTTTAGGATTAGGAGCATAGAGCAGTTTTGGAAGAATGGGAGAAGGAGAGTCTTGAATGTTGCAACAGAAACAAGTTTTTAGAGTAATAAAGAGAGCTAGGCTGGGCATGGTGACCAACACCTGTAATCCCAGGGGTTGGGGAGGCAGAGGCAGGAGGATCACAAGCTGGAGACCAGAGGTAGTCTGTGTAATTTAGTAAGACCCTGTCTCAAAAAAAAAAAAAAAAAAAAAAAAAAAAAAAAAAAAAAAAAAAAAAAAAAGTTAAAAAAATGGGCTGGGCGTGCAGTTCTGTGTTTCAGCACTTGCAAACCATGCAAGCATGAGGCCTTGGGTTCAACCCCCATACCATAAAAAGAGAGAGAGAGAGAGAGAGAGAGAGAGAGTACTAAATGATGTAGGGAAAAATTGGGAGGAAATTGGCAAAAACTCCCAAACTGGGAAAATGGCGTTTGAATATCTGGTTTGTAAGTTAGAAATCTAGCGAAAATGAAAGTAACTTGGTTGCACATTTGTACAAAACCTTTCCTGATTGGACAATTGGACTGAAAGCTGATTGGCTCAGGCCATTCTGTGGGCGAGCTACATAGAGAGCTGCGCTGTGGCAGCTCAACCTTTTTTGGCACGGCCTTTTTGGCATCCCTTTCTGCGCCTTCTCACCTGTTCCTGCCCAGACCACCGATGAGGAAGCACCTTTCCCACTGCTCTGCCCCGGACTGGACCTTCGGTGAGGAAAAAAACGCTCTCCTGTTGCAATCATCAACAAGGAAAAGAACCTGCTCTCCGTCTGACCACCTAGGAAGCAACAGCTGTCTCCTCCTGACCACGGAGACAACCAACACAGGTGTTTTTGCCCCTGGAAGGCAAAAGCGCCTGAGGCTTTTCCTTTCTCCCGTCTCCACCAGGGTCTGAGGGCCGCAGGAGTCTGCGCCCCTCACCTGAGGGTCCCGAGTGAATTGTGTTTAGTATCTGTGTGCATGGCGGCGCAGCCTGTCCGAACCTCCAGGCCGGACCGGGAGGCGCGTGCCCCACAAAATGAGATTTTTTACTTGTAGCCATACCACTGTGGCATCTGATTCCATCAGATCTCAGAAGCTAAGTAGGGTCAAGACTGCTTAGTACATGAATGGGAGACTGCCTGGGAACACCAGGTGCTGTAGGTTTGGGACAATGACCTGGCAACCGAGCCCCCCATAAAAAAACAATCAGCCATTGAAAACCCTATGAATAGCAGAGAAGCACTAACAATGGTGTTTTGCCTGTTGTATGTAGAGTTGCTATGAGTTGGACACTGACTCGATGTCACCTAACAACAAGAAATGAGATTTTTGTTCTCTTCTGTTCCCTGATTCTAAAATTTTCATATACATTTTTCTTTCATGTTAAGAAAATGCATATGTTTTAAAGAAAAGATATTCCTGAGTCTATTGTACAAAGAACTAACTTCCACAGAGCAGAAATTTTCCATATTATAAAACTTATATCTTGTATATGCATTCCATCTGCCCTATACAATGACAAGGTCCACAGGTCGTAATGAAAGTAGCTCTCCCTCCAGCTCCTGCCTCCCAACTACCCGGTTACCCTCCCAGAAGGCCACCTTTGTTCGTAGCCACAGGTCTTTCAGAGTGATTCTATTTATAAAAGCAAATACCTACTTTTAAAATAAGCATAAGACCTGGGTGTGGTGGCCCAAGCCCTTAATCCTAGTACCTTAGGATGTGGAGGCAGGAGGATTGCAAGTCTGAGGCCAGTGATAGCCTGGGTAACTTAGCAAGAACTTGACCCCCCTCCCCCCCAAAAAAAGGGCTAGGAGTGTAGCCCAATCATAGAGCACTTGCAAAGTATGTGTGATGCCCTGGGTTCAACCCTTAAGAACAATAAAAAATAAAAAATAAATAAATAAATAAATAAAACAAGTATAAGTAAGTAAGGGCTGGGATTTAGCTCAGTTGGTAGAGCACTGCGCTGCAGTCTCTGAGGTCCCAACTTCAATTCCCAGCACCGCAAAAATGGGAGAAGGGCCTGGCAATCCACTCCCAAGGCAATCCCGAAACAGCCATTGAAAACCCTATGAGGGTCGCTATGAGCCGGATACTGACTCGACGGCACCTAACAACAACAATAAGTAAGTAGCATGTTATATACTGTTCTGGACTTTTCCTTTTTACTTAACATACCTTGGAGGTCCTTCTACATCAGTGGATAATGAGTTGCCTCATTCTTCTTCAATGGAAGTTTTTTTTTTTTTTTTT
>VMDO01028062.1:0-24404 GCA_007922755.1 Pedetes capensis
AGTGGCCACGGCCCCTTCCACCCCTGAGCTCTGGCTGCTGCTGAGCCCCCTCCACTTGGTGATGAGCCATCCCTGAGCTGCCCTGTGGCAACGCCTCACTCCCTAGGGCCACCCCTCCCAGCGACTGCTCCCTACTCCGTTCTGCCTGAGCAGAAGCCAGACAGTGGCTTTCAGGAAATACCCCAGGGGACGTCCAAGCCACCTGTCTCAGACTCTGCTGTGCCCTGCTCCTCGCAGCCTCACCACCCTGCCCAGGTGCTCTGCTGGCCCTCCCAGCTGCCGCTGTGTCCTCTCTCCCAGGAACACGGCGCCTTGGCCATCTGGACAAGCCACAGCCCCCCACGGCTGAGCTGGAGCAGGGCCCTGCCCCCCAGGGGAAACTCGGCTGCTTAGAGAAGTCATGCGTCCCGCACCGGACAGAGGCACCAGGCTGCCTCCCAGGGCGCCAGTATCTTAGCTGAGCCCAGGAGTCGCCCATGCTGGCGGAGACAGCCCAGCTGGAGGAGACGCCCGGCTGTCCAGGGCACGCAGCTCTCATGCCTGCTTCCCTGGAACTGGACCTGGGGTCTGAGCTGCTGAGACACAGCTGTCCCCCAGGAGCAGTCGCTACTGTGCTGCCCTCTGTCCCCCAAAGACCAGGCTGGCCTCGACCTCATGAGCTTCCTGCCTCAGCCTCCCAGGGTTGGGATGCAGGCATGGCCACGACGGCTCCAGAGCTGAACGGGCCCCTCCCCTCTGCCTCCTGCCCGGACCCCGGCTTCCTGCCAGTGGACCCACCTCTGAGGGCCGCAGGGTACTGCTGGGGCTGCTGCAGCAGGTTGGAGCCGAACAGGAAGCAGAAGCCGTTCAGGTACGTGTTCTCCTTGCAGGTCTGGTGCACCGTGGGGCCGCAGGCCTGGGGGGCGCCAGCGCACGGGGCGGGGCTGCTGCTATCCTCCGCCTGCGCCTCACTCTGCCCGCACCTCACCTCCGCCCCGCACCCCACCTCCGCCCCGCACCCCACCTCCGCCCCGCACCCCACCTCCGCCCCGCACCCCACCTCAGCCCAGCATCTCACCTCCACCCACACCTCACCTCGGCCCCTCAGGACCCCCGGGGACCCAGGCAACTCACCAGCAGCTGGGAGGGGTTGGTGGCCGTGGCCAGGGACAGGCCCAGGGACATGTTCACAGCCTCCGGGGGCACTGAGGGGACAGGTGTATGGTCACTCTCGGGATGGAGGACACTGTGAGGGCTGGGTGGTGGGGAGGGTCCTCCACCTGGAAGGCCAGGAGGGTGAAGGTCCAGGGGCCCCAGATGAGGGAAAGGAATGCGGGGCCGCCGAGGTGCCTGGGGCGCCATCTGCAGACCCGAGGCGCAGCGGCCTGGTGGGTGCCAGGTCACCCAGCGCTGGGCGCTGGCGAACACTCACCCTGCAGCCGGACGGGCTCGCACCGGCCCGTGCTGTAGTCGCACTGGTAGAGGCGACCGGACTCGTTGGCAGCCCTTATCTCCAAGGGGGCTCCAACCACTACCCTGCGGGAGAGCCGGAGCAGAGAGAACTCGGCATGCGGAGAAGAAGCCGCGGAAGAGTCTCTGCCACTCAGAGGACGGTGGGCAACCTCGTGGGTGCCCGAATTCCATGAGCAGGAGGAAAAAGTAGCAGAGAAAAAAGGGGGATGTTTTTCCTGCTGTCCGGGGCTTGAAGCCAGGACTTTGCACTAGGCAGGTGTTCTACCATTGCACTGCACTGAGCTGTCTTATTTTTGAGACAGGGTCCCAGTACATCACACAGGCAGCCTCTACCTCAAACCTGCAATCCTACTGCCTCAGTCTCCCAAGTCGCTAGGAGCACAGGCATGTGCTAACAAAGGGGAAATTTTTAAATCTTGGCACAGGAAGAACCTTTCTAAGAATGAACCAACTTCACAAGACATTAAAAATGGATAAATTTAGAGCCAGGCATGGTGGCTCACCCTGTAATCCAGGTACTGGGGATGCTGAGGCAGGAGGATCTCAAGTTCCAGACCAGTCTGGACTACATAGCAAGACCTTGTTCCAGAACACAGACACACAGACAGACACACACACAGACACGCACACAGACACACACACACACACACACACACACACACACAAAGGATAAATTCAACCACATGGTCATTTTTAATAAATTTTAGTAAACTAGGGGAATCGAGATTAGCGACTCACTCCTCAGCCTCCCTTCCTCAATATAGTCAGTTTCTACAAACCAGGAAGGAAAAAAGAAAAGAAAAGAAAAAAGAAAAATGTGGGATATCCCCCTGCCACTGGACTCGCTCCATCCGTGAGTAGGAACCAGCCACCAAAGACCCACCATCTGGTGAGGGTGAGCCTAGTGCCTGAGAGCCACATCACCTGGAAAGGAGGCTTATGCCCACGGCTACTCAGCCAGTCCCTGGGGACAGCTTGGAGGTTTATGCCCATGGCAGCTCTTTGCTTCTTTCTTCCAGTGACGATTCCAACTCCAAGTGCTCAGCTCAACACAACTCTTTATTGCTCCGTCTGTCCTGGTCAGTGGAATGGACCCTGACTGCTCGGTGCACCGCCCTTATATCCCCTTCAAGGGCTAGCCAGGGACCAGTCAGAGACTGCCACTCCACATGGGCCTTGGCCAATCAGGGGAGATATGCAAATTTGGGTTTGTAAAAATGACCAATCAGGGTGGTTCCTGAACGACCCAATCAGGAGCCATTTGGCGATTTGGAAACAACCAATCAGGTGTTGAGGGGTCTGATGAGAGGAGCTGGATGCCAGAGCCATCTTTGTGAGCTCGACATTCAGGAGTTACCAGATGTAGGACAAAGGTTACTGCCCAGGGAACGAGCCTCAGACCTCCAAGTGGGCCTAGCAAGGCTCTGGGGCAAACTACCTCTCTAGGCAGTGCCCTACAGAAAAATAGGCAACAAGAAAGGAAAAAGGGTTTTCAGAAAAAGAAACAGATCTCTCCTAACAGGAGAAAAGTTAAAAACTGATATGCCATGTCTAATCTATTCAACTGACTGGTAATTTTTGTTTGTTTTTGTTTTGTTTTTTGTTTTGTTTTTTGGAGGTCTTACTTGTTTTGCTTTGCTATTTCTTTTTTTGAGACAGGATCTTGATGTGTAAACCAAGCTGGTCTGGAACTTACTATGAAACCCAGGCTGGCCTTGAATTCCTGTTGATCCTCCTGCTTCAGCCGCCTGAATGCTGGGATTACTGGTATGTACCACCATGCCCAGCTAAGGCTAGTAAATTTGATAACACACTGAATTGGCAAATAGACAGAGAAGCAGCTATTTCTGCAAATTTCTAGTATAAGTGTAAATTGTTACCACCTTCAATGTAATATAAAAGTAAATTGGGAGAAGGACCTGGCAGCCCACTCCCAAAAAACAATCAACCATTGAAAACCCTATGAATAGCAGAGAAGAACTGACATAGTGCTGGGCATGGCACAGTGTCAGATAGTGTTTCATTTGTTGTACATAGGGTTGCTATGAGTTGCACCTGATTTGAGGGCACCTAACAACAACAACAAAAGTAAGTTACATCCTGAGCAAAAAGAGCAAGGCTAGAAGTATCACATTACCAGACTTCAAATTATATTACAGAGCCATAGTAACAAAATCAGCATGGTACTGGCACAAAAATAGACATGTAGACCAATGGAATAGAACAGAGGACCTAGAATTAAACCTTCACAGCTGAAGCCACCTGATTTTTTGACACAGGTGCCAAAAACACGTTAGAGAAAAGACAGTTTGTTCAACAAATAAATAATGCTGGGGAAACTGGATGTCCACATGTAGAAAAATGAAACTAAATTCCAGTTCTTACACTGTAAAAAAATCCATTCAAAATAGATCAAAAACCTTCATTTAAGACCTGAAACTTTGAAACTTCTAGAGGAAAACAGAGGGGAAACTTCAAGATCTAGGCATAGGCCATGACTTTCTGAATAGGATTCCCATAGCTCAGGAAGTTATAGCAAAAATTCACAAATGGTATTGTATTACATTAAAAAGCTTCTGCACAGCAAAGGAAATAATCAGTAGAGTGAAGAGACATACAGAAGGTCTTTGCCAGCTATTCATCAGATATTAATGTCCAGACTATATATAGAACTCAAGAGAATTAAACATCAAAGAACAAACAATCCAATAAACAGATGGACACATTAGATAAACAGATAGTTCTCAAAATAAGAAGTACAAAGAGCCAATAAGTACGTGAAAAATGTTCAACACCTTTAGCCATAGCCAAGATAGGGAATCAGCCCAGGTGCCCATCAAAAGATGAATGGATAAAGAAAATGTGCTGTATACATACAATGGAATTTTATTAGCCATAAAGAAGAATGAAATCATGTCATTTGCTGGAAAATGGAGAGAACTGGGGGATATCTTGGTAAGTGAAATAAGCCAAACTCAGAAAACAAATATTATATGTTTTCCTTCCGAAGCAGAATGTAGATTTTTTTTAAAGACATGAAAGTAGAAGGAAGACTACTGGGGAAGAGGGAAGGGACGGAGGGAGAGGGAGGAAGGACAAGATAGGGTTATAGATAGAGTGGACATGATCAAAGAACATTATGCATGTATGGAAATGTCATAATAAAACCATTATTTTGTAAAATTAATACATACTAATGAAGAGAAGGAAAAAAGTGAATTATAGTACATTTCATTAGCAAGGAAATATGTTACAAACATAAAACAGAATAAGTAAGCCCTTCAAATGTTTATTTGGTAAAATCGCTACCCTCTATTAAGGGTTGGGGATCAAAAGACAGTACAAATCAGAGGCCAACACATTTTTTCCAAAAGGTAATATTATCTCCATACATTATTCTGTAAAGGTAAATGTTTTAGGCTTTGTGGACCATACAGTCTCTTCATTGTGTATTGTAACACAAAAACAGCCATAAACAATAAGTGGCAGGTGGGCAGGGTTCAGTTCAATAAAATTCACTCACAGTTATAACCTGTGAGAAGCCATAGCCCAGAGCATAACTCATGCTATGGATTGTATATGGGGTGGCGCAAGGGAGAGAGATGGCCTAGGGAATGACATGGATAAAAAAATCTCCCCAGAAGAACCCAGGGAACCATGTGCCAGCGACCCTCGTGGAAAAGGAAGTAGGGACAGGAGGAAGAAATTTTTTATTCTTACACCCTTTTGCACCTTTTTTTTTTCAATATTAGGGGTTGAACCCAAGGTCTCACACATGCTTTGCAAGGACTCTACCACTGAGCTGCACCCCCAACCCATTTTTCACTTTTTACTTTGAGTCAGGGTCTCATTAAATTACTCAGGTTGCCTCTGGCCTCAAACTTGAAATCCTCCTGCCTCTGCCTCCTGAGTCACTGGGATTACAGGCATGAGCCACCATGCCCAGCTCACATCTTTGAAGTTAGAACCCTATAACTTTTCTACTCATTTAAAAAATCAATCAAGAGGGCTGGGGATGTAGTTCAGTGGAAGAGCACTTGCCTAGCATGTTCAAGGCCCTGAATTCCATCTCCAGCACCAGAAAGAAAACAAACAAACAAACAAAAAAAGTCAGTCAAGGTCAGGCATGGTGGTGTACACCTGTGATCCCAGCAGTTGGGAGGCAGAGGAAGGAAGATCTCAATGCCTGGGCTACATAGAGAGACCCTGACTCAAAAAATGAAAAAGAAAGAAAGGAAGGAAGGAAGGGATGGAGGAAGGAGTGAACAAATGAAGGTAGGGAGGGAGGGAGGAAGGAGGGGAGGAAAAGAGAAAAGGAGAAAAAAAGAATCAAGAAAGTTGCTTTTTGTCTCCAGGGTTTTAGAAAGTGCATGGGAGAGGGGACCCCGATTACCCCCAGGTTCTTACCGGGATCCACCAAACTGGGCCACACTCTGCCCGAAGCCCTTTGCATTCTCTTGGAAGGTGATGGGTTTTTCAGTGTCCAGGTTGAACCCATGACATAAGGCCAAGGCTGGAGGGAGAGCAAGGGGGAGAGGTCAGGCAGAGGACGCAGCCGGTTCAGAAAGCAGAACCCTGTGCTCCCTCCTCTTGCCCTTCCTGTCTGGATTCACCAGAACCCAGCATTAGCGCATCCACCCTGTGCCAGGGCTTGGAGCTTTTTCTCGATAGAGAGCCAGAGAGTGGGTGCTTCAGGCTTTTCAGGTCAAGAGGCAAATACTTACATAAGAAGAGAAAATACAGTCCACAAATTTTTTGCCAAGGAAATTCAAACTACACTTAAGTACTTTTTTGTAGCTCAGGTTTACTAGTGAGACACGTAGAATTTTGGGGGAGTCTAGTTTCGTTTCCCTTAACTGGAGTTCAACATTAGTGTCCCCGTCATCAAGGTCATTATAAATGTTCGTCTTAAGCCAGGCGCAGTGCTGCACACCTGTAATCCCACCGACTCAGGAGGCAGAGGAAGGAGGATCGCAGGTTTGAGGCCCGAGGCAGCCTGTGTAACTTAGCGAGACTTTGACTCAAGATAAAAAGTAAAAAATGGGCTGGGGGTACAGCTCAGTGGTTGAGCACTAGAAAAAGCATGTGTGAGGCCCCAGGTTCAACTCTCCAGGACCACAAAAGTAAACAAACAAACAAACAAACATTCGTCCTTACAAGGGATGAGTGGCAGTGTTAGGGGGCTCCCTTAGGCATTAGCAGGATATAGAGAGAGAGAGGATTGAAAATGGCTCCTTGAAGGTATGCCAGCTTTAACAGAATCTATCCGCTCTCTCTACTATAACTTCCATGTCAAGTATAAATTCTTTGATACGCCAAATACAAGGACTGAGGTTTTGCTGCCAGACTCCAGCTCCTGCACTCCAGACCCACCTACCCATGCTCCCCACGTCTCCCTGATAGCAGAAGGAGGACAAGAGAGGGGAACAGGGGGAGGGCAGTGAATATGATCAAAGTACATCGTATCCATGGGTGAAAACGTCATAACGAAATCCATTATTTTGTACAATTAATTGTTGTTAGGTGCCGTTGAGTTGATGCCTAACTCATAGCAACCCTATGTACAACAGGCGAATCATATTGTCAGTGCTTTTCTGCTATTCATAGGGTTTTCAGTGACTGATTGCTTTTTGGGAGTGGGCTGCCGGGTCTGTCTCCCAAGCCTACAGCACCCAGTGTTCCCAGGCGGTCTCCCATCCAGGTACTAACCAGGCCCGACCCTGCTTAGCTTCTGAGATCTGCAGGGATCAGACGCCACAGTGGTACCGCTGCAGGCTGTACAATCTGTGCCATATATTTCCCCAATTTGGATCTTCAGCCTATGGCTTGCAGGTTACAACCTACAGGTGGTGGCGGCTCAGCGTGATCTCAGGCCCAGTCAGCGGACTCACGGCCTAAAGACTCCATACCAGGGTGCAGCCAGTCCCTGTAAGCACCACCCCTCCCCCTGAGCCCACAGACGGCATCTTCCCCACTGTCACCACCACAATTTACCCAACAATCCAGTTCCTGTGGACTCAGAAAGTTTCCTTCCTATGCAACTCTCAAGCATTTCCTTCCCTTCTTGACTCATTCTCCACAAGACACAGTCATAAAAGGAAACCAACACGCATCATTTTGATTCATCAGTCATTCAACAAACATTGACCCTTGGGTTTACTGAATAGAGCTGAAGACAAAGCAAAGCTATGAGGCAGAATCCAAAAGGCAACACTGGGAGGAGAGCCAGCACTGCTGTGCGCCCTTGGGCACATCTCTCACTCCTCTGGGCCTGTTTCCTCACCTGTGAAGTGGGCGGATGCAGACAGTCCTGCAGATCTGCTGGATCTCCTGGTTCATCCAAGCTCCCTGGGCCAACCCATCTTGCTCTAGATCTACTCTGCTTCTCCTTGAGTCTTCTTCCTCTCCAACCCCCCTTTGCCCTGACCCATCTGATTCCTACATTCTGCACCCTTTCTCTCCGCTCACAGACCCAAAGTTCCCCCTCCTCCCCGCCTGAGAGTCCCCGTGTACCTGTTAACAGAAGAACCCGATGAGTCATGGTTGAAAGGAGCAAGAGCCTGGAAGAAGCACAAGCCGTGGGGTCACAGGCACCACTGAGCCACTTGAAGGAAGCCACTGAAACCAGGCAGGGTAGAAAAAGGGAAGTAGGAGGCAAAGGCTGTGGAGGCTTAAAGGAAGAGGGTGGAGGCTCAGCAACCACCCAGCCCCTCTTGGCCTTCCTCCTAGATAGCACGCAGCCTGCTCCTTGTCACTGCCCAGTTTTCACCCTAAGCCATCGAAGTTACCATGCAAAGGGGGCCATTCGTCACCCACTTGCTTCTGAAGTTGGCCGAAGTATTATGAAAAACAAGCTAAATCCCCCAGGGCCTAACCCCCCAGGATGCATGTTCTAAACATTAGTACCGACCAGGGCTGGGCATCGGTACACACTTATCATTGCAGGGTTTGGGAAGCTGAAGTAGGAGGATCACAAGTTCAAGGCCAGACTGGTTACGTAGTGAGACTGTGTCTAGAAAGAAAAACATGAAAGAAGAAAGAAAGAAAGAGAAAAAGAGAGAGAAAGAAAGAAAAAGGAAAGAAAGGAGGAAGAAAGAGAGAAAAGAAATGAAAAAAACAAAGCTAATAATAATAATAATACAGACCAAACAAAGGTGGGAAGTCAACCTCCGGATCTCCTGGGAGACACACTTTGTAACACATCTCTCCTCCAGTCCACAGAACCTGGAGCATCCTGCAGCCAGAGCTGTTCTTCACAGTCATCAACAGGGACAACTTGGCACAAAGAAATCTCACATCTTTTGAGTATCTTGGTTTTTTAAAAGTCTCAAAGGGAGCCAGGCACCATGGCGCACACCTGTCATCCTAACAACTCAGAAGGCTGAGGCAGAAGGATCACAAATTGGAGGCCAGAGACAGCCTGCGAAATTTAACAAGATGCTGTCTCAAAATAAAAAACAAAAATGGGCCTAGGGTGCAGCTCAATGGTGGAGCACTGACCTAGCATGCATGAGGCCCTGTGTTCAACCCCTCAATACTACAAAAAAAAAAAAAAAAAAATTCTCAAGATCCAGATATGGTGGCACACACCTGTGATCCCAGCTCTCAGGAGGCTGACGCAAGAGGATCTCGGGTTTGAGGCCAGAATGGACTACATAGCAAGACTCTGTCTCAAAACACCAATGCTGGGCACTGGGGCGCATATCTGTAATTCCAGGAACTTGGGAGGCAGAGGCAGGAGAACTGTGAGATTGAGACCACAGGCAGCCTACATAACTCAGCAAGACCCTGTCTCAAACTAAAAAATATAAAATGGGCTGGAGGTGTAGCCAGTAGTAGAGTATTTGCAAAGCATGTGTGAGACCCTGGGTTCAACCCCAAGTACCAACAACAGCAAAAAGTTTTAGAAGTCTCAAATCCATTGACCAAGAATTTTCACTTCTAGGAATTTATCTTAACAAATGGCTAAGAGCAGGGCACAGGTGGCTCAAGCCTGCAGTCCCAGCTAGTTGGGATGCTGAGGCAGAACACTTGAGGGCACAAGAGTTTGGGGCCAGCCTGGGCAACACAGAAAGACTGCCTTGCTTTAAAAAAAAAAAAGAAAAGAAAAAGAAAAGAAAGAAAAGTAAGAAGTGCTATCAAAGATGTAAGTACAAGATTGTTCATTGCATCATTGTTTAAAAAAAAAAAAAAACTAGAACAACCTCAATAGCCAACAACAGGGGAATGGCTTATGATATATCTTTACATTCCACTCTGCATAGTAACTTTCTTTTGGATGGGGGTGGGTTGAGACAAGGTCTTGCTATGCAGCCCAGGCTGGCCTCGAACTTGAGATCCTCTTGCCTGCACCTCTGGAGTGCTGGGATTTTAGGTGTGTGCCACCACTCCAGGGCGTGCATAGTAACTTCTAATTCTGTTTCCAAAAACACAGGAAAATATTTTTATGAACATGTATAACACCAAACTGTGTCATATAGGCAGCTGTTAATGTGATTCCCAAGCCAATGATTTTTCTTCACCCCCTTTTTTTTAAGGTGGGGTCTTATTATGTAGCCCACACTGGTCTCAAACTCATGGACTCCAGTGATTCTCCTGCCTTAACCCCCAGTGCTAGGACTGCAGCATGTGCCACCACGCTCAGCTCTCTTCACTGTTCCTGAACACATTTTCTTTTGCTCCTCGTTCTACTTTCCTAATAACCGTATTAGGAATAAATGCTTGCGAACTGGAAAAAAATCCATAAAAACTCTGTACATTTTGTTTAAATATTGTCTGTTTAAAAATGCACATGTTGTTATTGTTGTTGTTAAGTGCCGTCAAGTTGGGTCCAACTCATAGCAACCCCATGTACAACAGGATGGAACACTACCCAATACGGAGAGTGCTTCTCTGCTATTCAAAGAGTTTTTGATGGCTGATTGTTTCGGGAGTGAACTGTCCTTCTCCGGTTAAAAATATATATGTACAAGAAAACCACAGCATCACTAGTGGCCTTCTCCAAGACAGGAGGATGACAGGCATATCTGGGATCTGTGGCTTCATTACAAGCTATTCCTAAACTCCGTAATTTAAAGCAGGAACTTCTTATCTCTCCCGGGTCTATAAGTATCCTGGCCTCAGCAGTTCCCACTGCAGCACCTCACGTGATCACAGGTCATCCACGGGCTTCCAAAGTGGATCAGGCACACAGCGGACCATGGGTGCTGGCTGTGGGCTAGGAGCTCAGTTGGGGGTGTCCACAGCAGCATCCCTCGAGCCCTCTCCATGTAGCTTAGGCTTCTTCCAGCACAGTGCTGGATTTCAAGAGCAAGCGTGCCAAGCGGCAAGAAGCGGAAGCTTCCCACCTCCTAAGGTCCTGGCCTAGAAACTGCCACGGAATCACGTCCACCATATTCTACTGATCCAGCAGTCGTGAGGCTCATCTACTTCCGTGGATGGAGACACACAGCCCCCTTCCTGACGTGAGGCGTGTCTACGAATCTGCAGCTAGCTTTCATCTGCCACAAAGCATTTGCATTTGCTTCTATATGTTTTTCATATTTAAACCTTCTGGCTAGGCGTCATGGTGCACACCTGTAATCCCAGTGGCTCGGGAGGCTGAGACAGGAAGATCATGAGTTTGAGGCCAGAGGCAGCCCATGCAAATTAGCAAGACTCTGTCACAAAATAAAAAATAAATAAATGGTTGGGGTGCAGCTCAGTCATGGAGCACTTGCCTAGCATGTGCAAGGCCCTAGGTTCAACTTCTCAGTCCTACAAAAATAATAACAAAAATAAAACTTTTATATATCTCAGCACTTGGAAGGCAGAGGCAGGAGGATCTCAAGTTCAAGGCCAGCCTGAGCTACATAGCGAGTGCTGTCTCAAAAAATAATACCTTCCATGTAGTGGAGTGGAGTGAGGCTGGAGCTACAGGTGGTAAAAGAATTTATCAGAGCTCAGAATAGAGTAGAAAAGAAAAGAGTTTATTAGTACATTGCAAGAGGGCAGTGAGCAGGCAATGAGAAAGTCTGTTGCGCTGCACGGGTAACAGGCTGCTAGTGTTCATGGGGGGTTGGACATTTTACAGCTGGCCTGACCCGGGCTGAAGGCTGGCTGGAAGTAGTTCACTTTGGGGATAGTTTGGGGTTTTAGTCCAGTTAACTTTGTTTTGAAAACATCTCAGCCATCTTGTCCTTGTGGCTGGTGTTTTGAAGGATGGAGGCTGGTGTCCAAGAGCGCCTGTCTGTCCTGCCACCTCATCTCTACAGCACCCCAGAAATAGCTGTCTTGCTCACATTTTATAGGAAAAAAGGAATAACTCTTCCAGTCAGAAAGAAAAATACAATTGGTAATGTAAAATAATTTAAAACAATGAGGAAGGCAGGTGCAGCGGTGCACACCTGTAATCCCAGGGACTCAGGAGTCTAAGCCAGGAGGATCTCAAATTCAAGTCAGAGGCAGCCTGTGCAGCTTAGCAAGACCTTGAGTCAAAAAATAAAAAAGGGGCTGGGGGTGCAGCTTAGTGGTCGAGCATTTGCAATGTATGTGTGAGGCCCTGAGTTCAACATCCAGTGCTGGGGAAAAAAAAAAAAAAAGAAAGAAAGAAAAAGAAAGAAAAAAAGAAAAAGAAAGGAAAAGAAATCTGACCTTCCAGCAAGGCAAGATGGTGCATACCTGTATTCCCAGCACTTTGGAGGCTGAGACAAGGGGATCGTGAGCTTAAAGCCAGAGTGGACTACATAAGGAGACCCTCTTTCAAAATATGAAGGGCTGGGGATGTAGCTTGGTGCTTGCCTAGCATGCATGAGGTCCTGGGTTCCATCCCCAATACCAAAAAAATTTTGAAAGAAGAAATCTAATATTCCCATCAGAATTAATACATTTCTCTTAATGAAAAAGCAAAAAAAACTTTCTTTGATTCTACTTCCCCCATCAACCACTGCCCTGTTTTCTGTTCCCTTTCGCAACACCTCCCAGCCCAGTAGTCTGTGTTTGCTGTGGCCTGTTCCGGTCCTTTCTCCCTCTGCCCCTCCCGGCACCCTCCCACCCACCCCAGCCTTCATTCCATAAAAGGGCTTCATCAAGGTCACCAAAGGAGCCTGGCCAAGGCCAGCAGTCCTCAGTCTTCATCTGAAATGATTCAGCAATGGCCTTTGATATTTGGTCACCACTTCCTGGAACCAACTTGTACATGTGGCTCCCAGGAGCCCCACTCTCTGGTTCTCTCTACCATCCTGGTCCCTCATTCGCAGGTTCTTCTGCCCATTCTTTTGTCCCCGACCTCTCAAGGGGAATCTCGGAGCTCAGTCCTGGGGCCTCTCCTTTCTTTTAATCTGCAGTCAGTCCTTAGGGCCTCGTGGTCATAAATATTCATCAATACCACCCATGTGCTGATGAGTCCCAGGCTGACATCTCCTAGAGCTCCCTCCTGAGAGCCTGACTCATGTGTCCAACTGCCTGCCAGACGTCTGACAAGCACCTCAAATCCAGTATGTGTAAAACTGAACCTCTGATCACGCCCAGTCTTGCCCCACCTTAGCATCAAGCACACAGACAAGGCCAGGCCAGCCAGGGCCAGAATGACCTGACCAGTAAAGACCCAGTGACCACCAGGTTTGGTGACTGCGCCTGCAATCCCAAACACCAAGAGGCTGAGGCATGAGGGTCATGAGTTCAAAGCCAGGCTGGGCTACATAGAAGAAGAAGAAGAGGAAGAAGAAGAAGAAGAAGGAGAAGGAGAAGGAGAAGGAGAAGAAGGGGAGGGGGAGGAGGAGGAGGAGGAGGAGAAGGAGGAGGAGGAGGAGGAAGAAGAAGAAGAAGAAGAAGAAGAAGAAGAAGAGGAGGAGGAGGAGGAGGAGGAGGAAGAGGAGGAGGAGGAAGAAGAAGAAGAGGAGGAGGAGGAGAAGGAAAGGAGGGAGAAGGAGAAGGAGGAAGAGGAGGAGGGGGAGGAGGAAAGGAGGGAGAAGGAGAAGGAGGAAGAGGAGGAGGGGGAAGAGAAGAAGAAGAGAAGAAGGAGGAGGAGGGGAGGAGGAGGAGGAGAAGAAGAAGGAGGAGGAGGAGAAGGAAGCGGAAGAGGAGGAGGAGGAGGAGGAGAAGCCATCATCACCACCAAGCCTCTGTAATCCCAGCAAGTAGGAAGACTGAGGCAGAAGGATCATGAATTTGAGGCCAGAGGCAGCCTCAACTTAATAAGACCCTGTCTCAAAATCAAAAATAAAAAAACGTGGCTTGGGGTCATCTTAATAGTAGAGCACTTGACTCACATGTGTAAGGCCCTAGATTCAACTCCCCAGTACTGCAAACAAAACAAAACAAAACAAAACAGGGAATGGGGAGAATGGATCATCCTTTGGTCCAACAGTTTATTACTTACATAGACAGCAAAAATAAGAGTAGCCAAAGTTCTTTGCAGTTTTTATACTGCCCCTCAAAAAGAATGCCACAGAAAAGGGGGGGCTGTATTCCATACCACCACTTAAGCAGCCTTAGTCTATTGATCTATTATGGGGCGGGGAGACTGGGCGAAAGCCTCACCCTCCATCAGAACCCAGAGGTGCTGAGCAGCAGCCTGGTGACCGGCGCTGTGAGAAGGCGGGAGGCGAGCAGGAGATTCTTGCAGAGCTGCTCCTCACAGGCTGCTCAGTGGGCCCCAGGAGTTCTGCAAAGCCTGTCTGTGGCTCAAGGCTTTGCCCACATGGCCTATGGAGACACACGCTAGGTCACTAGGGCACCACGGCAGAGCTGTCCCGGGCATCCGTCCTTCCAGCTGCTCAGACTCCAATGGCTCTGCCACCAAATACATCCAAAAGAGGACCACTGCTCCCTAACTCCACTCTGGAGCACGATATCAAGCTCCAGTGCACCAGCCACAGGGCTCCTTTAAAAACACAAGACAGCCAGGCGCAGTGGCGCACGCCTGTAATCCCAGCGGCTCAGGAGGCAGGGGCGGGAGGATCACAAGTTCGAGACCAAGGGAGTCTGTGTAACTTAGCGAGACCCTGTCTCAGAAAATGAAAAAAAAAATGGGCTGGGGGTGCAGCTCAGTGGTTCAGCACTTGCAGAGCATGCAAGCGGGGGGTCCTGGGTTCAACCCCCAGTACCACAAAAAAAAATTTTTTTAATTAAAAAAAAAAAAAAAACACACAAGACATTATCCTAGCCCTCTCCTCAAAGCCTTGCAGAGGCTCCTCGACTCGCTGGTGGTAAAAGCCAGTCCCTTCTAGAACCTACAAGGATCCACGTGACCTGTCTCCCACCTCCCCACCCTTACCACTGTCAGCTCATCTCCGTCTCCTCCATCCCCTGCTCCTTCCGCAGGCCTCCTTGTCTTCCCAGCCCCAGGCTCACTTCTGGAAGGAGGCCTGGACCCCAGGTATCTGCACAGCTCCCTCCTCCTCCCTCAGCTGAGTCCTGCATCAATGACTACTGAGCTCCGCTCCACAAATCCCCTGAGCCACATGTTTTCTCCCAAATATTTTTGCTTCGCTTTCAAGGGAATGAAGGAATCAGGGTCTCCTTCATCTCCCATCACCCCACGCAGCTCCCACACAGCTTCTCTCTTCCCCCCAAAATCTCCCAGACCCACCTCTCCAAAGCTTTTTCTTTGCCTACACTGACAAATCATCCCTCTCTAAACTTTCTAATTCACTCAACATACCACATGCAAAAGAATTGGCCACACAGTCGGGCACAGTGGCGCACGCCTGACATCCCAGCGGCTCGGGAGGTGGAGGCAGGAAGATCGCAAGTTCAAGACCAGAGGCAGTCTGCGACACTTAGTGAGACCCTGTCTCAAAAAGTAAAAAAAAAAAAAAAATGGGCTAAGGGTGCAGCTCAGTGGTCCAGCACTTGCAGAGCATGCAACCGAGAGGCCTTGGGTTCAACCCCTAGTACCAAAAAAAAAAAAAAAAAAAATCAAAGCAAAGAAAAAAGAACTGGCCACACAGGAGCCACTCTCCTGAGAAGGTTCTGGGAAGGACAAATACAATACTGTTTTTCCAATGACACTGGCTTGGCATTGACTCTGGATTATCAAAAAAGGTTCCATCTCCTTCTGCCTCAGCCATCTGGTTAAGCCCTTGGTGTCTGGGATCCAACTGGGGAGGGGCTTAGAACTCTAGCTCTGTAAGTACACGACCTTGAGCAAGTGGTTCCCTGGACCTTGTTGTCCTCATCCAGAGAATGGTGGTGGCCACACTACTAATACCTTGGAGAAATGCCAATTGAATGAAACGGTAGCTGTCAAAGTGCGTGTAACGAACGCTCAGTCCACTCAGCTGCGACTGCCGCCTGCATCTGCAGCTGAAACACAGCAGTAGTGGCCCCAATAACGCCAAGGGTACGTTGGCTCCAGGTTGCCTCTTGCTCAGTCGGAAGCAGTCTGGGCGGCTCCATCTGCCTCCTTGGTCGGGGAGACGTCAGGGTGGAGTCTGAGGCGTCGCCACAGGCTTGCGTCTGGGGTTCTTGCTCCCCAGTAGGTGGCGCTATTTGGGGAGTTTTTGGAACCTTTGAGAGGTGGGCCCTGGCCAGGAGAAGTGGGTCACTAGGGTGGGCCTGTGGGGGTATACCTCGCCCCTGGCTCCTGTCTCACTCTCTGTGCTTCCTGATCTTTGGAGAGAGTAAAAGCCACTGCCACATGTTCCTGCCACGTGTTCCTGCCACGGTGAGCTGAGCTCCCCCACCAAGCATCTCCAAGATGGACTGAAATCCTCAGATACCAGGAGCCAAAATAAATCTTTCCTCCCTTCAGTTGTTTCTGTCAGGTATGTTGGTCACAGTGATGTAAAGGTAACTAAAACAGAAGAAAATGTCAGGTAAGTCAGAGAAACAGGCCCAGCACAGGCTTCCTGGGAGGTTCAGGAACCTCCACTGAGGTCACGGGAAGAGCGTGTCTGGCCAGAGGCCACATTCAGGGCAGGTAACACCATTTCACCGTCCTGAAAACAGTTCCCCAGTCTCCACCCTGGAAAGCAGAAGTAGCTCGAACCTGACCTGAGGAGAACAGGGGGCAGAACTAATTCCGTTAGTGGGACTGGAGGGAAGTCGCACTGGTCGGGGAACAAGGGCCACCACCTTCTGTGTGGGTTTCATTTCTAGGGGTCAGAGGGATAGGAGCAATGTCAGGGGACAACAGTCTGTCCCCAGCGCAGCAGGACAAGTCATTTCTGGAGAATGTGTCAAGCATGTCCTAAGATATCTGACCTTGTTAAACCCGAGAGCAAACCAGACTGAAGAAACCATATAACTACATTTCTCTCTCCATTGTATTGACTATGCAAACAGTATTATGACAAAATTAAAGAAAATCAGAAAATAAGGAAAAAACAAGACACAGGCCCACAGCATAATATATCATGGTTTCTGCACCAACTCTCGGGCTTCATTCCCGCACAGAAATGGTGGACCAACTTGTCACAACAGGGTAGGTTTAATTCTGTGTCATAGTTTTCCTATATAATACTTTAGCACAAATATGTCTTATGTAGCTTTGTAAGAGCAATAATTATAGTTTAATGGGAAGACTATATTCCATTAAGCTGAGAAACTTTAGTGTTTTACTATTTTAGGCTGGGGTTAACTCACTTGGTAGCGTGGTACTCTGCACTCTTTGAGGCCCTGAGTTTGACTTGGCAGCCCACTCCCAAAACAATCAGCCACTGAAAACCCTGTGAATAACAGAGAGGCACTGACATAGTGCCAGGCATGGCACAGCATCAGGGAGTGCTTCGTTCTGTTGTACACTGTATCACAAGAGTCAGACTTGACTTGATGGCACCTAACAACGGCAACATTGTCAAAGTGTGTCCCCAGTTTGTGGCCAAAAAAGGATAATAATCAACAGGAAAACAGCTGCCATTATACCCATCTCTACACTCTCTTAGAAGCAGCATCCATTAGTAGAAAGCCAGTTGGATACACGACTGCTGTGTAGAGACTCAAACATAAATATGCCTGGTGTGAGTCAGCTATTGCAATCTATACAACATTATGGCTAAGACCTCAGCCTCCCGAGTCGCTGGGATTAAAGGCATGAGCCACAGCACCTAGCACTGAGTGCATTTATTCAGTCCTTTCTCCTTCAGTCAATTCCCATTTCCTTCAATCAATTCCACTTATTAACTTGTTACTCAGAATCTGCTTCTATTGTTTGTGTAAGAGAAGTTTTTGTAAGTGTTAAATTAAATCTTTTTTTTTTTTTTTTGGTGGTACTGGGGGTTGAACCCAGGGCCTCAAGCTTGCATGCTCTGCAAATGCTGGACCACTGAGCTGTGCCCCCAGCCCATTTTTTTTAGGTTTTGGTTTTTTGTTGTTGTTGTTTTGTTTTGTTGGTTTTTTGGTTTTTTTTTTTTTGAGACAGGGTCTTGCTAAATTACACAGACTGCCTCTGGTCTCGAACTTGCGAGCCTCCCACCTCCGCTTCCCGAGCCACTGGGATTATAGGCGTGCGCCACCACGCCTGGCTAATGAAATGTTTTATATGAGAAGCATAGCACAGTGCGTGGCATGCAGAAAATCTGTGTTAGTAGAGCCTGATATTCAACTGCTGTAATAAGACCCCAAATCACAGAGCATTAGGCCAGAGTGTCCCATTGATGGACCGCATGTAAGCAGTCCAGGGAAAAGCTACCCAGGATCCAGCGTCAGAGACTGAGGTTCCTTGTAGCATGCCAGGTTAAAAAAAAAAAAAAAAAAGCTGCGATTTCATTTCATGTCACTTGAATTCCACGATCAGGCTGGACAGAATGGTCAAGTTTTTCTTTCCCACTCTGAAGTTTTTCCTCACTTCCCTCTTTGCAAACAGAAGGCTCCCTTAGCCAAAGCACTCAGTTCCCAGTGTTCTCGCTGTTTGTTTCCCCTCTCACTGGACCTCTACAAGTGAATTAATGATGTCTTCACTTATTCGCTTCAATGTTATATATTAAGCAATCACTGTGTGCCAGGCACTGGGGATCTGGAAGTAGACAGAAGGCACGAGGCCTCTGCCCGCAGGGACCTTATACTCCCTCTCAAGTGCGGTGGACGCTCAGCACCCTGCCTGCAAGGCCTCAGACCCTCACACACCCCAGTCTAACCACTCAGCTTCTAGCCAGCCGCAATGCCCAAAGCCTAAAGCCCATCGCCAAGCTAACGGTCTAGATGAATCCACACACCCCTCAGCCAAAGCCAGGGCAGCCCTTGGCCATGTCACTCTCAGAAATCGGGATATCAGTCAGTACCCAGCTCCCCACACGTGGGCGGGGTGATTCTGCAGTCTGCTTTCTCATTGTTCCCCAGTTTCCCCTAATGGATTGCAGTCCAGTCACCCCTAAGTTTGCTGGCTTTGTGAGGTATCCTCTGCCGGCTGCTCCCCTTTCCTGCTTTTCCACCGCAGGCTTCCCAGCCCCTCCAAGAACAACCTGTCCTGGAATCCTTGTCTCGGGGTCTGCTTCCGGGAAAGCCCAAAGCTAAGCAGAGAGACGATGAAACCAAGAGCAAAGAAAATGCCCCAGGAAGCCAGAGGCAGCCAGGAGGCGCAGCTGAGAAGCTGGGATGGGGACAGAAAAGCGTCCGCTGGATGTGGCAACACAAAACAACCCTGAACACGGCAGTTGCGGAGGCCCGAGGCATGTTGCAAGCAGGACACGATGGCTGGAAGAGCAAGGAGGTGTGAGCCCAGCCGCCCAGCTCACGCCTGTGACCCCCGAAACTCAGCAGGGAAGGCAGGCGGATCGCGGGTCCCAGGCCAGAGGCAGCCTGTGTAATTTAGCAAGACCTTGACTCAAAATTAAAAATTTAAAAGGGGCTGAGGGTGCAGCCGTGGCGTAGAGCACTTGCAAAGTATGTGCAAAGCCCTGGGTTCAACCCTCGATACTGAAAAAAAGTCAACAGTTTTCAGAGACGAGCACTAAGGTATGCACAGGTAAAATGGTGCGTAGGATTTGCTTTAAAATATTCCAAGCAAAGAAAAAGAGAAGGAAAAGAATAATAGATGAAGTCAGTGTGGCAAAAAATCTTGTTAATTGTTGAAGCGGAGTGGCTTCCACAGTGGCTCACACCTGTACACCTAGTGCTAGGAAAGCTGAGGCAGGAGGATCAAGAGTTCAAGGCCAGCCTGGGCTGCATAGTGAGACCCTGTCTTAAAAAAAACAAAAAGACATTCATGATAGTCTTTTTCTGGCTTTTGGAGCTGAAATTCTTATAATGAAATATTTTAATAAATATACAATACAGTCCTGGGAAGCAAAATAGTTTCCTGCCCATTTTATACAGTTTAACAACAAACAGTGCTAGCTTAGAATAAGTAAAACTTAGGTTCAATCCCCAGTGTCACAAAATCATCATCATCATCATCATCATCATCATCATCATCATCATCATCAAAATAATAAACAAAAACCCTGAGGGCTAGGGATGCAGGTCAGTGGTGAAGCATAACCCAGCATGTGTGAGCCCCCGGGGTTCCATTGCCATTCAGCCGGTACCATGGTCACACTTTGTGCCACAAGCCATGTGCCCTTTTCATATTTTCCATGCCTACATGACACCTGGGGCTGGGATTTAGCTCAGTTGGTAGAGCGCCGCTCTGCAGTCTCTGAAGTCCTGAGTTCAATTCCCAGCACCGCAAAAATGGGAGAAGGACATGGCAACCCACTCCCAAGGCAATCCCGAAACAGTCAGCCATTGAAAACCCTATCAGGGTAGCTATGAGTCAGACATGACTCGACAGCACCTAACAACAACAACATGACACCTGAGGTATTTACCTAACACATTTTAATAGATTCTCTTCTTTAGTTAAATTTGCTTTCTCCAGTGTTAATTTCTGCCTTAAAAATGAAGAAGGCGCACACCTGTAATCCCAGCACTCCAGAAGATAAGGGGGATCAGAAGTTCAAGGCCAGCTTGGTGTACATAGCAAGATGTTATCTCAAAAAGTTAAAAAAAACTAAAAAACAAGCAAAAAAAATAGATACCACAAAGAAGATGACTCCATAAACAAAGTTACAGGGCAAGCTGTCAAATTCAGAGAAAACACTTGCCATCTATGTCTGTAACAGACAAGGATAAATAGGTAACAAATCACTATAATTCATTGAAAAAATGAGCAAGTAATGTGAATAAGCAGTTTCTGCTATTGTTAGGTGCCATCAAGTCATAGTGACCCTTTGTAGCTACCCTATGTACAACAAAACAAAGCACTCCCAGACACTGTGCCATGCCAGGCACTATGTCAGTGCTTCTCTGCTACTCGTTGGTTTTCAATGACTGCTTGTCTCAGGGGTGACTGCCAAGCACTTCTCCCATTTTTGCAGTGCTGGGAATTGAACCCAGGGCCTCAGAGAGCACAGAGCAACACTCTACCAGCTGAGCTAAACCCCAGATACCTAAGCAATTTCTAGATGAGGAAATGTCACTGGCCAGTAAATGCATGTTAAAAATATATATATATACGTGTGATTAGCTGTTTCAGGTGACGGGTATAATACTTATTCTAAGTGATCACTACGCATTGTACACACGTATATGGTGGCCTATAAAAATGTACAATTACTATGTGCTAATTAAAAATTTTAAATTGCTGGGCATGGTGCCGCATGCCTTTAGTCCCAGTGACTCAGGAGTTGGAGGCAGGAAGATCGCAAGTTCATGGCCAGAGGCAGCCTGTGTCTCAAAAAGACCTTGTCTCAAAAAATGAAGTATAAACTAGGCTGGGATATGGCTCAGTGGATGGCACTTGCAAAAACATGTGTGAGGCCCTGGGTTCAACTCCCCAGTATCACACACAAAAAAAATCGATGTTTTTAAAATTACATGCATGGGGCTGGGGCTCCGTGGTAGAGCACCTGCCTGGCACGGCCCCATGTGCTTGGGCAGAGCTTCCTGGAGGCAGAGCAGGTTCTTTACTTCAGGGCAGATGGGAAGCAGAGAAAGCGGAGAAGACTGGGTGAACCAGGTGTCCTTCAAGGACCCGCCCCAGTGACCTACTTCCTCCAGCTAGGCCCCGCCTCCTAAAGTTTCCAGAACCTCCCAAAATAGCACCACCGGCTGGGGACTAAGCATTCCACACAGCAGCCTGTGGGAGACAGTCCATAGTCACACTATAACCTCCCGAGAGGTAGCTCAGCCATGAAGCCCTCGCCTAGCATTCAGGAGGTCCTGGCTTTGATCCCCAGCACTTCAAGAGAGAGAGAGGAGAGCAAGACCCCTCCCTTCTCCACTTAAGCTCACCTTAAACTAACATGATGCTGAGTGATGCTAGGCTTTTTCATTCCTGAAAATGAGACTGTTCTTATTGCAGAAAATGACCAAAAAACTGTTTGAGCCTCCAGAGCATAAGAATGAAATCAGTGCTAATAGATAGTTTCCTAATATAATCCTTCACACCCACCCACTCCGAGGAACTGGTAACACTATTAAAATTTTAAAAGCACATAGCCTAGGACACAGAAACTCTACCATTTCTACCCAAGAAAAACCCTTGCACACATAAGCACAAAGGCGTGTACAAAGACACCAATTGCACCATTGTTTGTAATCATAAAAATTAGAATGAACCAACTGGAGATATAGTTCCGTGGTACAGCACTTGCCTCATGTGCACAAAGCCCTGAGTTTGACCCTCAGCAGCACAAACAAAAATTAGAAAAGAACGCCAATTACTGGAAGAATGATAAAATAAGCAAAGGCATATCCATACAGTGGAATACTACACAGCAATTAAAAAGAACACAGTAAACTGGAAGTGGTCACATATTCTTATAATCCTAGTATTTAGGAGGCTAAGGTAGGAGAATCTCAAAAGTGAGACCGTCTCAAAAAAATCAAAGACTAGGGTGCGTCTCAGTGGTAGAGCATTTACCTACCATGTGCAAGGCCCTGGGTTTGATCTGCAGCACCACAAAAAAAAAAAAAAATAGTAATAATAAAAAGGACAAGGTACACTGATGCAGTAACTTGAACACATCTCCTGACTTCATGGTTGAATGTTGCAAAATAGGATGGAAAATACCTCATACTCCTTTACAGTACGAAAGTATAGAAAGTCTTGGTGAACTACAGTAGAAAAGACAAACTCCAAACTCAGTTTCTCCGGCTACATTCTCATAACACGCTGCTGAGTCCAGGTGCGGACGGGGGTTCCCTGCTCCTCAACCAGCCCGGCTTCCTCGAATCCAATTCAGCTCTGACAACACCCACCTGGAGAGAGCGTCAGATCGTACAGGTTGAGGCCTCAGTCCCCAAGACTGCTTGTCCCCCACTTTCAGGTAGCAGCCGCAAGCCCAGGGTTGCTTACCTGTGCTTTGACTGACCCGCTATAAATCTCTGTTCCGATGACCCCTGCCCCGGTTCCATTAATTCGCTAGAGCGTCCGCCCGGACTCGGGGAAACCCCTACCTGATTGCTGGCTTGCTGTGAAGGACGTTGCAAAGGATGCAGGTGAAGAGATGCGAGGGAGGCGGCGGGAGCGGCGCGGAGCTTCGCTCTCAGCTGCCCCGCAGCACCCGACTGCATCATTGCCCTCCAGGACACAGCTCAAACCAGCGCAACCCTCTGCAGCCAGAGCGCAGCGGATAATACAAAGTTCCCCCCGGGGGAGTGGGCGGGGCTGAGAGGTCAGCCAATGACTGAGCGCCGCAGGGGGACCAAGGCATCGTCCCTCGGGGACGCAGGACTGGTGGCTTTGGCCGCAGGAGACCCCATGCGGCCTCCCCTCCACCCTTAGTCTGGGGGTCAGGCTTCCTGATCGTCTGAGGGCCTCCCCTGCACCCCACCCCCACCCCCGCCAAGGGCATCAGCCCTCACCAGGTCCTGCACGTGGAACCTGGTCTTAGTACGTTCTTCTCAGAGCGGCCCAGGAAGAGGCTTTGGCCGGTGGATGCCACCTCTCCTCCCTTGCCCCCATGCCCTATGTGTAGACCGTTCAGTGCTGGGCAAGTCCCCTATGGAGGGACTGAGAGCCACAGTGGAGAGTGACCAGCTTCCTGGAAGGTCCAGGGCCGTTTCAGAGTCCTGAGGGCAGAGTCGGGGGTTCACAGTCTTAGCAGAGTTCCAGGATGCAGGGCGTGTGGGGACCCCGGAGTTCCAGGGTGTGGACATGCGCAGTACCAGGTACAGTGGCAGTACCAGGCCACCCTGGAGAATGGCAGGGGCCTCAAATGCTGAGCCTCAGGGCCTGACCCATGGCGGCAGGGAGTTGTCAGAAGTTCTGAGCAACTGAGTCACCTGAGTGCATCTGTGGTTTTGGGTTGGTTTCATTTTGTTTTGCACCCCCTGTGCTGGGAATGGAAAATGTATGTTTTTAGAAAAATCAGATGAGTCATGATTGAAAGCTGTGAGGGCAATTAGGAGACTCCTGCCTGAGGACTGGCTGCAGCCGTAGCCTTGTGGCATCCAATCCTGTCAGATCTTGGAAGCTAAGCAGGGTCAGGCCTGGTTAGTACTTGGATGGGAGACCACCTGGGAACACCAGGTGCTGTAGGCTTGGGAGAAGGACCCAGCAACCCACTCCCAAAAATCAATCTGCCATTGAAAACCCTTTGAACAGCAGAGAAGCACTGACAATAGTGTTTCGCCTGTTGTACATAGGGTCCCTATGACTCAGACACCGACTCGGCAGCACCTAACAACAACAGCCTGATGATCAATCATTCGTCTCTTCACAGAGATTTGATGAGGAAGGAGTCAGATTATAATAGTTTTTATTAATGATGGTGGCTTTTACAACCAACTAACCCTTCTACGTGACTGTTTTCTGTGCTAGCATGGAAGAACTTCCAAAATCAATGCTCCCCTGCCTCCTACAGGCCTTCCGCTGGGAGACTCTCAAGTGTGACACCTGTCCCAACTAGATCTTTAGGCCCTTCTTACCTCACCCATGACCTTCCCTCTCAGTCCCACACCCACCAGCCTCCAGGAAAGTCCCCACTCGGGTACTAGCTGCCAGAAGCCCCAGGCCCTCCACCCAGCAGCTGCAGCCTGCAAAAGGG
>VMDO01028063.1:0-24443 GCA_007922755.1 Pedetes capensis
AATAGAGGCAGTTGGTTATGGTTAGGTCCTGGTAAAGATTTTTGTTCCCTTGTTTTGTTAATTTTAATTTAATTTTATCATTTGTAAAAGCATAACAAGTAATGCAAATTAAGGGTTTTGACTTACATTCCTTAGGACATGAATGGCAAGATGAATTTTCTCATATTATGGCAATGACAAATCCAGCTTTTGGATCTTCAGGAAGACCAATGCTGGTTTTTTCTTGTATTTCTCAAGCGGATGTAAAAAGATTGCCCTGTTTTTATTTGGCTCATGAGCTGCATCTCAGTCTTCTAAACCACCCATGGATGGTAAGGTCCTAGCTACTCTGGGGGAAAAAATGATTTTTTACTGTATTTTCTATTTAAATTTTATGTTAGTCACCTTTCTGTTACTGTAACAAAATGCCTAAGACAATTTAAAAGAGAAAAAGTTAATTTTGGTTTACAGTTTTAGAAGTTTTAGTCGATGGTCAGCTGGTCCTGTAGCAAGGCAGTACATCATGGTGAGAATACATGGCAGAGCAAGCCCATTCACCTCATGGCTGGGAACAAAAGAGAAAGAGAAAGAGGATGGAATTCCAATATTCCTTTCAAAAGTACACCCCCAGTGACCCCAAAACCTTCCCACTTCCCCCACCTCTTAAAGGTCCCACCACCTTCTAAGAGTGCCATATGCTAAAGACTAAGCCTCTGACACATAGGCCTTTGGGGAGCACTTATCTAAGACAGAACAGTTTTATTCTTTTTGATTCATCTTTCTAAATTAAACACCATTCTAAAGTCAGTTTTAAGAGCTTAATTGATGGTAGCTATTTGATTAGCGTTAGTAAATTTTAGCTGACCATTTGTTCCCTACTTAACTCTCTTGTCATAGAAACAGTGAAATAGTAATTGAGGATGTTTTTTTTAAAGCTACCAATATGGTAGTTTTCTCATATTAATGTATTATAATTTATTAAGCTTCAAAATCATAAAGATACAGGTTGTTTGGGTTAGGGATATAGCTTAGTGGTAGAATGCTTGCCCAGCATACACAAGGCCCTGGGTTTGATCCCCAGCACGCACACACACACACACACACACACACACACACACACACACACACACACATTGAATCTTATAGTTTATTACTTTTCAAAATTTATTTTAAAAATGGAGTTCTTCAAATGAAACCTGACATGAAAGCTTATGGTTAAAATGGATAAAAAAATTAATGTTGGAAATGTTTTACTGAAAAAGTTAGAGAATTTCTTCATTCCTGCCTTCAATCTCTTCCTTGGAGCATCAGAGCTTCTTTGGAACACACTGTGAAGGCTACTAGTAAAAATGTGGGCTGGGGGTTAGCTCAGTTGGTAGAATGTTGCTCTGCACTTTGTGATGACCTGGGTTCTGTCCCCAGCACCACCAAAAATGGGAGGAGGACTTGGCAGCCTACTCCTGAAATAATCCTCAAAAAACAATCTGCCATTGAAAATCCTATGAATAGCAGAGAAGCACTGATATAGTGCTGAATATGGCACAGTGTTGGAGAGTGTTTCGTTCTGTTGTGCATAGGGTTGCCATGAGTCTGACCTGACCTGATGGCACTTAACAACAAACAACAAATAAAGATAGAGTGCCTGAGTTTACTCTTAAAATAAAGATATTACATAAATTTTTAACTGACACATGAAAACAAATTTTATACTTATTACCCCATATTACCAAGTGATGTTTCCACACAAGTGTACATTTGCCACACAGTGTACATTTTGCAAGATATATGTATATCTTTTTCTCAAAAATTTATCATTTATGATGAAAACATTAAAAATATTTTCTTACAGCTTTTTGAGATATTCAGTACATAGTTGTTATCTACAGTCACCTTGCTGTGTCATACCACATCAGAACTTCTGATTCCTATTTAACTATAACATGTTGTTAAGTGCCATGGTGTTGGGTCCAACTCATAGCAACCCTATGTACAACAGAACAAAACACTACCCAACACCATGCCATGCACACAATCTTTTTTATGCTTAAGACCATTGTTGTAGCTACTCTGTCAAACCATCTAATAGAGAATCTGGTTTTTTTTTTGTTGTTGTTGACCCCCCACTCTCTCATGACAACAGGTCCAAAATACATAAGAAGCAGTCTAACCATCCTTGCTTCCGAGGAGCACCCTTGCTGCACTTCTAGGTTGGATTTGTTGGTTCTTTTGGCAGTCCATGGTATAGTCAGTATTTGTCTCCACCGCCATAATTCAAAAGCATCAATTTTTGTCTTATCTCCCTTATTTAACATCCAGTTTTCATAGCATATGATGTGACTGAAAATACCATGGTATGAATCAGGCTCACCTTCATCTTCAATGTGACATCGTTATTTTTCAGCATTTTAAGTGGTGTTTTTCAATACCTTTTCCCAATGCAATGCATCTGTTGATTTCTTAACTGGTGTTCCTGTGGATATTGATTGTTGAACTAAGTAAACCAAAATCTTGGACAGCTTCAACCTTCTTTCCATTTATCATGAAGTTGCTTACTGACCCAGTTGCAAGGACTTTTGTTTTCTTGATGTTTAGGTGCAATCCATATTGAAGGCTGGGTTCTTTGATCTTCATCAGTCAGTGTTTCAGATCCTCTTCAATTTCTGCAAGCAGAGTTGTATCATCTGCATAATACAGGTTGTTAATGAGTCTTCCTCCTATCCTTATGCCATGTTCTTCTCCATAAAGTTCACCTTCTTGTATTATTTGCTCAGCATAGATATTGAAGAGGTGAAGTGAAATGATACAGCCCTGATGCACACCTTTTTCAACTTTAAATCAGGCAGTATTTCGTTGTTCTGTTTGAACAACTGCCTTGTGGTCCATGTACAGATTTCTCACGAGTACATTTAGATGCTCTGGTATTCCCATTCTTCACAGTGTTATCTACAATTTATCATAATCCACACAGTTAAATGCCTTTGTATGGTCAATAAAACATAGGTAGACATCTTTCTGATATTTTCTGTTTTGGGCTGATATCCATCTGACATCAGCAATGATGTCCCTGGTTCCATATGCCCTCTTCTGAACCTGGCTTGATTTTCCAGTACTTCTCTGTCAATATACTGCTATAGTTGCTTTTGAATGATCTTTAGCAAAATTTTACTTGCATGTGATATTAATAATATCATTCAGTAGTTTCCACATTCGGTTGGATCCCCTTTCTTGGGAATAGGCAAAAATATGGATCTTGGCCAGGAAGCTGTTTTCCAAATCTGTTGGCATAAACACGTTAACACCTCCAGTGTTACATCTGTTTGTTGAAACATCTGTATTGGTATTCCATCAATTCCTGGAGCTTTGTGTTTCACCAATTCATTCAAGGCAGCTTCTACTTCATCCTTCAATACCATTGGATCATATGCAACCTCTTGAAATGGTTGGTCATCCACCAATTCTTTTTTATTTAATGACTCTGTGTATTCCTTCCATCTTATTTTGATGTTTCCTTCATGGTTTAATATTTTCCCTATAGAATCTTTCCCTATTGCCACTTGAGATTTGAATTTTTTTCTTCGATTCCTTAAGCTTGAGAAAAACAGGTTGTTCTTCCCTTTTGGTTTTCTATCTCCAGCTCTTTGCACATGCTATTAAAATATTTGATTTTGTCTTCTTGAGCTGCCCTTTGAAATCTTCTGTTTAGTTCCTTAACTTCATCCTGTCTTCTTCCTTTTACTTTAGCTCCTCCTCATTCAAGGGCAAGTTTCAGAGCCTCTTTTGACATGTAATTTGGTCTTTTCTTTTTCCTGTCTTTTTAATAACATTTGCCTTTCCTCATGAATGATATCTTTGATGTCATACCACAACTCATCTGGTCTTCTGTCATTAGTATCTAATGAATTATACTTGTTCTTGAGGCGGTCTCTGAACTCAGGTGGGATATACTTAACGTCATTTTAGGAATGGGCTGCCAGGTTCTTTTCCCTAGCCTACAGCTCCCAGTATTCCCAGGGGGTCTATTATCCAAGTATTAATCAGGCCTGACCCTGCATAGCTCCTGAGAGGTATGGCAGCAGGCATTGATTATTATAACTTTGTAATATATTTTGAAGTCAGGTAGTGTAGTATTGTCAGCTTTACTCTTTTTGCTCAAGATTGTTTTGGTTATTCAGTGTCTTTCGCACTTCCATATGAATTTTAGGATTATTTTTTCTTGTTTTGTGGAGAATGTCTTTGATATTTTGATGAGGATAACATTGAATCTATAAATTGCTTTGGGTAGTATGGACATCTTAACAATATTATTTCTTCCAACCCATGAACATGAGAAGTCTTTCCATTGTGTGTGTGTGTGTGTGCCATTGTGTGTGTGTGCATGGGTTTGTCCCCTATTCAATTTTTTCATCACAATTTTATAATTTTTATTATAAAGGTCTTTCATTTCCATGGTTAAATTTGTGTCTAAATATTTTATACATTTTGTTGCTATTACAAGTGAGATTCTTTTCATTAGTTCTTTTTCAATATCTCATTATTGGTGTCAGCACTTAACAACAACAACATCATTATTGGTGTGTAAAAATACTGCTGTTGGGCTGGAGATATAGTTCAGTGGTAGTGCACTCACCTGGCGTGTGTGAGGCCCTGGGTGCAATCTCCAGTAGAAGAGAAAAAAAGACTACTGTTTTTGTATGTTGACTTTGTATCCTGCAACTTTACTGATTTGTTTATCAGTTCTAATAATCTTTCAGTGGAGTCTTTAGGTTTTTCTATATACATGTAGAATCATGTCATCTGCAAATAGGGATAATTTTACTTCCTCTGTTCCTATTTCTATGTCTTTTACTTATGTCTCTTACCTAATTGTTCTGGCTAAGACTTCCAGTACTATGTTGAATAAGAGTGGTGAGAGTGGCCATTCTTATCTGTTCCATATCTTAGAGAAAAAGCTTTCAACTTTTCTGCATTCAGTATGATGTTGGCTATTAGTTTGTTATATATAGCCTTTATTATATTGAGGTATTTTCCTAATTTGTTGAGAGTTTTTAATCAAGAAAGAATGTGGAATTTTACTGAATGCTTTTCTACATCTGTTGAAATAATATGATTTTGGTATTTTGTTTTGTTGAAGTTTTATCTTTATTGATTTGTATATGTTGAACATTATTATGGTTTATATCTAAAAGGACGTGTTGTTTAGTCCTCAGCTAGTGGCACTGTCCTGGGAGGTTGTGGAACTTTGGGAGGCAGGTCTAGCTTGGCAGAAGCGAGTCACTGGGTGGTGAAGCGGGGGGTGGGGGGTGCCCTTGGAGGTTTTTATCCCAGGCCTGTAGCTCCAAGTACTCTTGGAGCTCTTTGCTTTCTGCTCAGGAAGATGAAAAGTCAACTGCTATGGGCCATGCCTCCTGCCACTGCATGCCTGCCCTATTGCCATTATGGACTAGTGTACTAGGAGCTCTCAGTACATTTCTTTCCTTTGTAAGTTGGTTTCAGTTGGTTTTTCTGCTACGGTGATGACAACTAACTAATATAAACATCCTTGAATACCTGGGATAAATCTCACTTGATCATTGTGGATGATCATTTTGATGTGATATTGGATTCAATTTGCTAGTGTTATCTGGAAGTTTTCCATGTATGTTCATTAGAGATAGTGATCTATAGTTTTCTTTTTTGTTGTTGTTGTATCCATGTCTGGTTTTGGTATTAGGGCAATGCTGGGCTTACAGAATGAGTTTGGAAGAATTCTCTCCATTTTAGTGTTTTAACATAGTTTGAGAAGGGGTTAGAATTTAGTTCTTCCTTGAAAGTTCAGTGGAATTTAGCAGTGAATCTATTCCATCTTGGACTTTGGGTTATTAGGAGACTCTTTGTTACTGATTGAATCTTACTCTTTATTATTGGTCTGTTTAGGTTTTCTGTGTCTTCATACTTCAATTTTGGTAGGTTATATGTGTTCAGATGTTTATCCATTTCTTCTAGGCTTTCCAAGTTGTTAGCATAAAATTGTTCAGAATCATCTCTAATGATCTGATATATTTCTCTTCTATCCATTATATTGTGTCCTTTTCCCCTTCTTGCTCTCATTATTTGAGTATTCTTTGTTTCCTAGGATAGCTAAAGTTTTGTTAATTTTTTTTATATTTTACAAAAACAACTCTATTGATCTTTTATAATTTTCAAGTCTCTACTTCATTTATTCCTACTCTGGTCTTTGTTATTTCTTTCCTTCTGTTAATTTTCGGTTTGGTTTGCTCTTGATTTTATAGGCCCCTGAGATATGTCATTCAGATTTTTATTTGAAATCTTTCTGTGTTTTTTTAGATTGTTTTTAGATTTTCTTTCTTTTTTTTTTTTTTACATTCTTTTCTTTTTTGTCAGTGCTGGGGATTAAACCAAGAGCCTCACACAGGCTAGACAACAGCACCATCATGAGCTACACCCAAGCCCCTGAAATCTTTCTTCTTCTTCTTCCTCCTCCTCCTCCTTCTCTTCCTCCTCCTCCTCTTTTTCTCCTCCTCTTCCTCTTCCTCCTCCTCCTCCTTCTTCTCCTTTGCCTTCTCCTTTCCTTCTTCTTTTTATGTAGGTACTTGTTACTATAAGCTTCCACTTTTATAAATTGGAATTGAACCTAGGGCCTCATGCATACTAGGCAAATGCCCCACCACTGAGCTGCACTCCCAGCCCCCTTTTTATTGTTTAGACAGGCCTCACTAAGTTGTGCAGACTGCCTCCAGCCTTGAACCTGCAATCTTCCTATCAGCCTTCTGAATCACTGAGATTACAGGCATGTGCTACAGTGCCTAGCAATATTTGAAGCTGGATTCTTTGTAGAGCTTATTTTCCTTAATATATACAAGCAAGTCATAGAAATGGTAATTTTTCCCATTTCTGTAGCTGAATTTCAAGGTAAAAATAAGATTAATATTGACACAAGAGAAGATCATATTGGTTTTATCTAATCACTCTAGAATACAGCACTAGAGCAATTTCCCCAAAGTTTATTGAGATCATTTTTTTTCAGTGTCTAGAAAAATGTCCTTTCTAACCATAAGATTTCAGACTTACCTTTTCACTGACAACATTCTCTCTTATGTGCTCATAGGTCCAAGATATGGAGGCTGAGACACTAACTGGTTTTTTGAATGGCATTGAGTGGATTCTTGAAGAGGTGGAATCTAAGCGTGCAAGGTGATCCTCCTTTTGAACCCTGGGAAGTTGAAGGTCATGATGTGTGTGCTTGCTCAGTCAAGTACCTTTGTTGTGCCTTTTTATAGGTGGACTTTGCATTGGACAACTATAGCTGCTGTGTTTTTTATGTTAATTTTTATCTTAAATCAATTATAAGAAATATTTCAATCTTAGTAGTCAGCCCCAAAATGAATGTTTAAATTTTTTTGGATAACTTTTATATTTTCTGTATTTTAAAAAATATTAAATTCTGGAAAAAACAAGTTTCTAGCTCTCTCATTCATTGTGTCTTGTTTTGGTACAAAGATTGCCCTAGTGACAAGTAGCAAATTTGCTAAGCTCTCTATAGGGTCCTTTCAAGGGTTCATACTGGTTATCAGAAATTTGTATCTATTTTTAATAGATACACTTCTAAAGAGTAGAAATTTCACTAGAACTGCATTTCACATTATGACCATACAAGCTCTGTTCTTTTCTGAAATAGAAGAAAGCAATACTATATTACATTTAGTATTATTTCAGTGAAAAATAGTTTTCCCTGGAAGTTATTATTTTCAAAGAATCTTGAACATTCGTGAAATACTAAAGCTAAATTCTATTCCATGCCATTGAAAAAATGTTTCAAAGGGATTTACATGTATAATATTATCCCCCTCTACAAATTGCTTACATTTTGCAGAGGAAATGTCCTAGTGGCCCCTTGGAACTGGGAATTTTTAAGATTATAATAAAAAGATTATAATAAAAAAAGGATATTTATCTGCATATTGTTTATAGAAGTTCTATATTTAAATGTATTTCTGTTTTGGAGAGAAAGTTTGTAACATATACATATGATTGTATTAAGTCTTTTGTTGTTGTTGTTGTTAGGTGCTGTTGAGTTGGGTCTGACTCATAGTGACCCTATGTACAACAGACGAAATACTACCTGACACTGTGCCATACCCAGAACTATTGTCAGTGCTTCTCTGGTCTTCATAGGGTTTTCAATGGCTGATTGTTTTGGAAGTATGCTGTCAGACCCTTCTCCCAAGCCTATAGCACCCAGTATTGCCAGGCTGTCTCTCATCCAAAACTAACAGGCCCAAACCTAGTTAGCTTCTGAGATCTGATGGGATCAGGCACCAGGGTGGTACAGCTGCAGACTTAGTCTTTTTTAGATGAATGCTATTACCATTTTGACCAGTTTTATTAAGGACGCAGACTTTTGCTTAATGAGCTATCAGTTATGAAGCCTTTGAGGAAAGCCCACACTTGCTAAATACTTATGGTTTTACTATGGTAAGGCATTATTTCTAATAATAACAATTTAAAGTTTTTTTGGACAATAATTTACTGACTACCTCATGGAAACCACAGTGTTTTCAAATCAGCTGTCTTTTAAAAAACAGAATTCTACTGCTGTAATTAAGATATTACTTCTGACTCATGAAGAAAATGAAATATTCAAATATTTTAGTATTAAGTCTTAGGTCACTCATCAGATTAAAATTAGTTATGTTCTTTCTCAGTAACACACTTCAGTATTCATAATCTAGATTTTTGCTAAAGTTAAGATAAGTTTATTTTCCCAATTTTTAGTATAATTTTCTAGAGTCTCAGATCATTTTTCCTCTTATATTATGAAATTTGATTCTCTTTTATATTAGTTAATTTTGGGTGGTTTTTCCCAGGCCTGATTATCTTTAAATAAGACTTGCTGCATGTCTTTGAGTTCTTTCCTCTCTACCTAGCCTGGATATAGTTTATTATAATTTATCCTTGCTGTCTTTGATAAATATATTGGCCCAAGTGATTTTAGGCATTTTTATGCTTATCCTAATGAGGGATAAAGGGGATTTAAAAATTTTTGATTAGGAAGATGCTGTAAAGCTTACCTAACATTTAATATTTGGAGCTAGGACTAAAATCTAGCCTTCATGATTACTGTCAAAGTGCATCATATTTTGTACAAATAAACTTTAAGTGTTAGAAAAATCTTGCAAGGTCAGTGGTTTTCTTACTTTGGTTTCTGTGGCTAATAGCACCATACCACAGAATTGGTAAATTATAAAGAAAAGGTTTACTTTGGCCCACAATTCTGGTCCAAATCCAGGGGCTGCATATGGTGGAGGCCTTCTGGCTGGCAGAGTCCCAAGTGTTCAGAACCTCACATGTCAAGAGACCTAACCAAACTAACCTTCAAAGTAGATTCACTCTTGAGATAACCACTAGCCCATTAATCCATTAATCCTATGAGTGTATTAACCCATTTATGGGAGCAGAGCCCTAGTCACCTCTTAAAGATCTCATTTGGTCCACTCTTAATATCTCATAATAAGGATTAAATTTCAACAAGAGTTTTAAAGGGGAAAAGCATATCAAAATCACAGGAGTAGAATTATCTTTCTTGTTTAGGTGAAGAAATTGAGACAGAGAGCTGAGAATTCTATTACAATCCAAGTCCCTGTCATGGTATGGCTAATAGAGAGGACATGAGATATGGCGCCTGAAATCTCTTCACCTAAGTTAAAAAGAGTTACAAACCATTACAATAGTTAATTAAAAATCAATTTCTTGTTCTCTATCATGGTTAATTTCTCATCAATTTTATATTAGCATTATCAAAGGATAAAGCAAAACAAAAAATAATTATGCATGCAGCCCCTGGAGTTGAAGATGATATAATGCAAAGTCTAGCTTTGCTAACTCTTGTCCATAACCATGAAGTTCCTTAAATTCTGAATTTTACTTTTCTCATGTATAGAATGTGGATTACTGTATTTGCCTTGGGCTTAAGTTTTGAATCTCTCAAGAACTAAATGTAGCAAGGTGCCATGGTGCATGCCTGTAATCCCAGCTACCCAGGAGGTTGAGGCAAGAGGATTGCAAATTCCAGGCCAGAGGCAGCCTGCACAACTTAGCGAGACCATCTCAAAAAGGTGAGGAGGGTGGAGGAGGGTACAGCTCAGTGGTGGAGCACTTGCCTAACTTGCACAAGGCCCTTGGTTTAACCCCCTAGTACTGGGAAAAACAAAAAACTAGATGTATGCATCTGGTTAAGTAACTTCTCTGTGGGAAAGTCTCCACTTTTGCACTAACATTCTGTTTTTATGGGTTTTTCAGTGCCCCTCTCAAATGATTATCCTGCCATATGACAGCTATTTTACAGGTATGTTTACCTAGTAATTTAAAAAGTAAGTTTCAGTCTTTAATCATCCAAACTCTGTTACCAATATTGAAAAATGGTTTGTAATGTGTTCTCCTGTAGATGAAGGGTAGAGTACATGTACTTATTTGTAATTGCTATGGACCATATTGTGTCCTTCCAAATTTATATGTCCTAACCTACAGTATTCCTGCAACCATACTACCCTGTCATCCAATCCCATCTGATTTCGGAAGCTAAGCAGGATTGGCCCAGTTAAGTCCTTGGGTAGGAGACTACTTGGGAGTATCAGGTGCTGCAGGCTACAGAGAAGAACATAGCAATCTACTCCTGAAAAACAATCTGCCATTGAAAACTCTGTGAAAAACAGAGAAGCACTGACAATAGTACCAGACATGGCACTTTCTGTTGAGGGGTGTTTCATCCTGTTGTACATAGGGTCACTATGAGTCAGACCCCATTCAACAGCACTTAACAATGAGAAAAACCTACAGTATACCTCAGAATGTAACTGTATTTGGACATGAGGCCTTTCATTAAGGCAGTAATGATTAAATATGGTCATATGGTTAGGCCTTAATCAACTATAACTAATGTTCTCATAAGAAGAGGGAGAGACACCAGGCATACAAGCTCACAGAAAAAAAAATACAGAAAGATGGAAGGCAGCCATCTGAAAGCAAAGGAAAGAGCCTCAGAAGCAATCAAACCTGCTAACACCATGATCTTGGACTGCCAGCCTCCAGAACTGTCATAAGATAACTTGTATTGTTTAAGACAGTCTGTGATAATTTGTTGTGGAAGCCCTAAAAAACTACTAACATAATTGAATGCTATTTTAGAATGATCTTAGACTATCATTTTATAGAAATCATATGAAAATCCTTTAACATATTAAGACATTTAGTTCTACAACTATAATTAAGATAAGCATATGCTACTGGGTGCCATTGTGCACATCTATAATCCTACTGACTCAGTAGACTGAGGCAGGAGGATCACAAATTCAAGGACTGAGGCAGCCTGCACAATTTAGTGAGACCTTGTCTCAAAATAAAAATTTAAAAAATGGGCTGGGGGTTGCAGCTAAGTGGTGAAGTGCTTGCCTAGCATACATAAAACCTGAGTTCAATCCTCCAGTATTTCAAAAGAAAAAAAGATTATGACAAAGGAATATTTATTTATGCTCAGAAAAAGTATAGTTCTTCATATTATTGTCAAAATTATTTTCTTAAACTATTGGATCAATGTACGTTGAGAAACTTATAGTGGTTCACCATTACCTCTAAAAAAAGTCCAAAAATTTCTAGTGTGATACCACTGAAAAGAGAAATTTTCTCAGTCTTTTGTCACATTCAATAACATAAAAGAACTGATGATTTGTGAGTTGTGATTATTACCACGTTGATGAACTTCACCTCAAACTCTCTTCATAAATTATTCTTAAATAAATCAGACAAAAGAATGAGACTAGATAAATATTAGAAATTTTTCATTTATAAAATATTCCATATTTAGTAATAATATAAAATGTGAAAATAATGAAGCTCAATATATTTAATGCATGCCTACTGTATGTCTGGCTTTGTGCAGTATCAGCAAGTACAGAAATAAACATCAGCAACTTATAGCCTCAGCAGGACAGCTTTTTCAAAAATTTCTTTCTCAGCTAAGGTTAGGTCTGGACTCACTATTTTGCCATGGTACATAGCATGGTACTTAAAATTGTAGTATACAACAAAGAAGATTCTCCATCTGATAGGAAACCAAGCAGTAAAAGATTGTAACTGCAAGTTGCCAAAATTTTTCTTCAAAGCATTTAAAACTGATAACAGAAGTGATGGGAACATTGGTATGGGAAGACCTAAGCTTTCTAGAAAGGATTTGACAATTTGTGTCAAGAGCCTTAGAGACAGTAAGTGTTTTGGCTTGGAAAGAATGTAAGATCAGAAAATAGTCATGGATGTCCACAAAGCTACAACTAAGACAGTCAATGCAGCATAATTCATAACTGCTAGTAGGAAAATGATTTTAAACATTTTACACTCACTTGGTCAGCTTTGTGCCACTATAATGAAATACTTGGGATAATTAACTTATAAAGAGAAAAATTTATTTTTTATTTTTTATTTTTTTATTGGAAATTTTTAATGTACATCTTAATGTGATTCATTTTGACATGCTTTTCATTGTGACATTTCCATGTGTGCATTTTGATAAACATTATTCATATAGGTTACCCCTTACCTTCCCCTATGCTTGCCCCCCTTCCACCCTTCCCATCTAAGTTTCCCATCTAAGTCTTCTCTATCTTTTACTTACTAATATTTTTCTATATGTCCTTGGGTTCCAGTTCTCTTTAAGATAGACACTTTTCCTGTAGTGGTCTTTGTTTTGTCTTGTTAGAACAATTACATGTATTTTCTAGACCATTTATATTGACACCATTCTTATCTCCCTCCCCTTTTATTATGATCTAAACTTTGAATAGGATTTTCCTTCTTATAATTTTGAATCAGCTCCCTCATATGAGTGAGAACACGTGGTGTTTCTCTTTCTGAGCTTGTGTTCATTCACTTAAAATAATTTTCTCTAATTCCATCCATTTTGCTGCGAATGACCCTATTTCATTTTTCTTGATTGCTGAGTAGTATTCCATTGTGTATATATACCATAGTTTTTTATCCATTATTCTGTTGAAGGGCATTTTGTTTGATTCCATATCCTTGCTATTGTGAAAAGTGCTGCATTGAACATGGAGATGCAGGTGTCTCTGTGGTATGATGACCGATCTCCCTTTGGGTAAATTCCCAATAGTGTTATAGCTGGGTCATGTGGTAGATCTATTTTTAGTTTTTTGAGGTACCTCCATATTGATTTCCACAGTGGTTGCACCAATTTACAGCTCCACCAACAATGTAAGAGTGTTCCCTTTTCCCCGCAACCTCGCCAGCATTTGTTGTTATTTATTTTATTGATCTTGGCCATTCTTAGTGGTGTAAGGTGAAATCTCAGCGTTGTTTTGATTTGCATTTCCCTAATGGCTAGGGATGTTGAGCATTTTTTCATGTGTTTCATGGCTTTATGGACCTCTTCATTTGAGAACTGTCTACTCAGTTCCTTTGCCCATTTGTGTATTGGGTTGTTTGTTTGTTTAGGAGTTTTTTTCTTGAGTTCTTTATAAATTCTAGTAATTAGACCTTTGTCTGATGTATAAAATGCGAAGATTTTTTCCCATTCCATGGGGATTTCCTTGACTCTGTTAATTGTTTCTTTTGCTGCGCAGAAGCTTTTTAATTTCATGTAATCCCGTTTATCTATTTTGGTTGCAATTTCTTGAGCAATTGGAGTCCTATTAAGGAAATACTTTCCTAAGCCTATATGATGGAGTGTGTTGCCTATCTTGCCTTCTACAAGTTTCAAAGTTTCTAGTTTTATGTTGAGATCTTTTATTCATTTTGAGTTAACTCTCATGTATATTGAGAGGTGGGGGTCAGCTTTCATTTTTCTGCATGTGGCTGACCATGTTTCCCAGCACCATTTGTTGAAGAGGCTGTCCTTTTTCCAGCTTACTTGCTTTGCTCCTTTGTCGAAAATCACGTGGCTATAGGTGTGTTAAGGTACTTCTGGTTCTTCTATTCTGTTCCAGATGTCTTCAGGCCTATTTTTGTGACAGTACCAAGCTGTTTTTGCAACCACTGCTCTATAGTATAGCTTGAAGTCAGGAATTGTGATTCCACCTGCGTTCGTTTTACAGCTTAAGAGTGTTTTGGCTATACGTGGTCTTTTGAGGTTCCATATGAATTTTTGGATCATTTTTTCTATTTCTGTAAAGTCAGTCAGTGGAATTTTAATGGGTAGTGCATTAAATTTATAGATTGCTTTTGGCAGGATAGCCATTTTTACAATATTAATTCTCCCTATCCAGGAGCAGGGGAGGTCTGTTGGGGATTTTTAAAATTATATTTCTCAACTAGGGTCCCTCATGACAGCCTGAAGGGCTGACCCCTAGTTGATCCCAGGGCTCATCTCATCACTGCTTTTCTGGAGCACTCCAAATAATTTTTGGGTCTCCTATACTTTTATTGAGGGACTCCCAAGTTCCCTGAGGAGCTGTAGCTACTTCAGGGGCTCCTGAGACCCCTTAATTGCCATAGAAGGACAACGACTCGGGGACATTCACCGGTCAGGAATCCATCTGGCCCAACCGCAGCAAACCAGGGGAGTGGTAAGATCCATCCGTGTCCGTCTTGTCTCTGTGTGACCCCATCCCAGCCTGAAAATCTGAGCACCAGTTCGCGTAGGGGGTACTTTTTCTCTCCTCCTACCGTCAGCATCACCCCCCTTGTCTGGGATTGTTGTCTGTTTGTGTGTCACACAGGAAAGGGAAGCGCCCCCCTTACCCACTTTCCACCCCCCCCCACTTTCTGTCCGTAGGGTAGGACCCTTAATTCTAGGGCCCTCCCTGCTCTGTTCGCATTGGGGAATATCCGTTCCCCCCTCTCTACAAAGACCTGCGGCAGAGACCGTAAGGCAGACGGACCTTAGGCAGGGTAGAAGTCCCGTAAGGCCAGGTCCGGGGTCGCCCAGAGGAGAAAGGTTCTGTCCAGGGACTAACAGTCACCTGGAGGAAACGGATTCCATTTGGGGACAAATACAGGAACGAGGGCTTGGCTCAGCAGTAGATCTGACAGAGGATAGCTGAGCCTACTACTAGGTCCTGGGAGAAACAGTAGTTTATTTGGAGAGGGGTCCCTCGGAGGATTGATCACCTTCATTTGAGGATTTGCCCTGTATTAGCGCTCAACCCAGCTAAAGATCCGAGTGTGTGTGGACGGCTAGGCCCCATTTTGACAAATACAGTAAGGGCTTCTATAGAAAGCTAGGTGAAAGGAGTCTAGAGGGAGGCAACGAGGTTTGCTAACTAAGCCCAGAGATGGAACCAGTGACACCCCGCCTATTGGCTCAAAAGGGTGATCACACCGCTCTGGAGCGAAGTTAGTTCGTCCTCACCTCGACTCACAGACACTAGCAAGAGGAATCCCACCAGACCAAGGAACGATTTTTAGTTAGTTAGTTAGGTGCCATCGAGTCGGTATCCGACTCATAGTGACCCTCATAGGGTTTTCAATGGCTAACTGTTTCGGGATTGCCTTGGGAGTGGATTGCCAGGTCCTTCTCCCATTTTTGTGGTGCTGGGAATTGAACTCAGGACCTCCGAGACTGCAGCGCAGCGCTCTACCAACTGAGCTAAATCCCAGCCCAGAACGATTTTAGGATATCGATTTTGGTTAACGGCTTCATGGACTTAATGAAAGGATTAGGACAGACAAATGGATTGACTACTTGGCAAACGTTTAACGGACAACGAATTAGTGTAACGGACTTAGGTAAATACACCAGATAAACCACTTTAAAATGGGGAACAAAACATCGTGTTGTACCAGGAACACCAAGGAGGTCGACCCACAAATAGAGGCCCTCCAACATATACTAGTTACCAGGACTAAGGACATCCCTACCCAGGACATTTCTCGTTTCTGGGCGAAAGCCATTAGGCTTTACCCAGAACTGAAAAACAATGTCCTGGAGAACCCAGAGACCTGGGTAGCCTTTGGCTATGTGGTCGCAGCTAATAACGGGGTTAGGAATAAGGTGATGAAGCCCTACTTTTTGACCATTCTAGATGAGCTTAAGAAGGGACCTAACAAAACACCGTTAGGGGAAGGCCAACAACCTAGGTCCATTGCGCCAATTGGAGAGGGACTTTCGGTGAGGCCCGTGTCCAGAGAGGAGGGACTTCTGACAGAAGTCGGACCTCATAGGAATGGACCATTAATGGAAGCTGGACTCCGGGTTGCCCTTACCGGAAACACCCTACCCAGAAGTTGAACCCCGAAGGGAGGGGCTTCCACCGGAAGCCAGACCCAGAGGGGAGGGACTTACCCCAGTAGTCAACACCACACAAGGACTATATCTGAACCTGTCCTGCTTTGGGATAGGGCGAGGCCAACATCCAATCAATAGCTGCACACCTGGCTATCAGGGGCTAAGCCCCTTGGCCTCCGCCCTGGACCCTAATAGGTACTCAGCCTACCCACTGAACATCATCCCCATTCCTGAGAAACCTCTACTGTGGCACCCTTACGAAAGTAAGGACCTAAAGGACCTGAGAGCGGCAATCCATGAGGATGGCCCCCATTCAGCATGGACATATGCACTGCTTAATACAATCAAAACAAGGATTAACACCGCGCAAGATTGGAAGGACATAGTAAGAGCAGTCCTTCCAAGTGCAATGACCATGCAATGGGAGGCATTCTACGTAGATGAATGCCAGCAGCAGGCCATCTGCAACCAGAACAACAGGGTCCTTATAGGTCTGGATTGCTTGTTGGGGCAAGGGCCAAATTTTGGCACAGGCCTACAACAAGCAATGGTGCCCGTGGAGAGCTTTGCTCAGGTCTGGACCTGTGCAAGGCGGGCCTGGGACAGGCTTCCATGCGGCGGGACAACTCCCAGCTTAGCTGCCTTATGGCAGCGGGCAGACGAGTTGTTCCCAGATTTCGTAGACAGGGTGTCACGGAGCGTGGAATACAGGATGGCGGGGACAGATGAGGAATCTAAGCAAGTGATGCTGTGGACCCTCGTATAGGATGGCATGTCCCAACCATGCAGGCAGGCATGCCAACACATGAGAAATCGAAGGGTGAGCGATTAGATAATCACCACCCAAGACGTTGCCACATTGGGTCAGTCCTCTACCCTTATAGCTCAGGCTATTCAGGACTCCAACAAGCAACTTCTAGATTCAAACAGGGCTATGATTAAGACCCTTAATAACATTGTGGCCTCTCGTAGACAGCCCAATGCTCCAAACACACAGTGCTACCAGTGCAGTGGCACAGGGCATTGGAAGTCTCACTTCCCCCAGGGAGAAAGATCCAATAGATTCAACCGCCCAACCAATAAGTTTACCCGGCCAATGTCCATTTGCCCACGTTGCAGGAAGGGACAACATTGGGTGAGGGATTGCCCTACTGAAACTCCGATTTTCCCACCTAATGCTCCCTGTGGAATTTGTAAGAAGGGCAAGCATTGGCCCAGACTGTTTGCAAAGAGCAAATTTAAACTAGGGCTGGGGCAGCTCCTAGCCTCGCATACAAGGGAGAGAATGGACACTAATTGGGCGGTCCCTATTGAGAAGGCAGGATTCCCTTCCACCAAATTAATCATGATCAGGGACAGGATATTCAATTTTACGATAGACACGGGGGCCCAGAAGACAGTCCTGAAGAGAGGGGAGGTTCCCAAATCATGGAAATTAATTAAGGGGACCCCCCCCCGGAAGGCCTAGCAGAAGTCATCTGCTGCTCGTTTCGAACAGAGCAGGAATTTGAATTGGCCAACATGGAAGGGCACAGCGGCAGGTTCCAACCCCTGGTCTTTGACGGAGTTCTGTACAATTTACTGGGACGGGACCTCCTAGGGGACACGGGTGTTGTGATTGCCATTGATGGGGTAATAACTACCAATCAAAATCAAGACCTGACATATTGCCCCTGTCCTTCCATGATCAATCAGATGAGCATTCCCCCTAATGGCCAATCATGTGGTTCCCTTGTCATTCCCAAAGAAGATCCCCAAATACCTCTGATTTATGCCTTATTTAATCATGGTGAAATAAAAATCAAACGAAAAGAGGTATCACGACTATGGAAAATTATAAGGGGATTGGATCCTTATATACTGACCAAGGATATGAGAGACCCTCAAACATGGGAAGAGTTAATCAATACAGCAGCATCAACATATCAAGGGAAACCACTGAAATCATACAAGTCATGATTGTACCAACTAAGAGACATAACTAAGACTTTAAAACCGAAACTGATGTGCCTAACCCCAATACTGAACAAGACCACCCTTTAGTGGAGAAGCCATTGGTCGATACAAAACCCTTCGCCTAGACTGGATTTCTGATGAACCAGTCTGGGTGGACCAATAGCCACTAAAGAGGGATGAACTGATGGCGTTGAAAGGCCTGATTGATGAGCAATTAATAGCAGGACATATACGGAAATCCCACAGCCCATGGAACACTCTGGTGTTCCTACACCGTAAAAAAAACGGAAAATGGCATCTACTGCAAGATCTAAGGCAGGTCAGTAAAACCTTAAGACCTTGGGGGTCCCCTCAAAGAGGGTTGCCATTACTATCTGCCATACCCGTGGGCTATTCCATTCTGGCGGTGGATTTAAAGGATTGTTTTTTCTCAGTCCCCTTACATCCGGAGGACTGTAAGAGGTTTGCGTTCACAGTGCCCAACTTCAACAATGAGGGGCCTATGGAACACTATGAGTGGCTATGCCTCCCCCAGGGCATGGCTAACAGCCCAGTTATTTGTCACGAAGCTGTGGCCGCTGCCCTGAAACCCATCAGGGGAGAGGGAGTCCAGCTGTACCATTATGTGGACAACCTCCTCATAGCCACTCCCAATCCAGATGTCCTGCCAGAATTGGAAAAGAGGCTTATAAAGTGCCTCAATGATGCTTCCTTTTCGATATCTAATGACAAAATTCAAAGAACATTGCCCATTAACTTCCTTGGGTCAACGATTACCCTCAATGGAGTAAAACCTCAAAAGCCCCAGATAACGCTCCCTGAACAATTAACTTTGAATAGCCTCCAGAAATTTTGTGGACATGTCAACTGGCTCCAGCAATGGTTGAAGATTCCTACATCTGATCTCCAGCCATTGTTTGACTTATTGAAAGGTGATAAGAGCCCATCTTCACCTAGGACTCTTACACCAGAGGCGCAATTGGCTATATCCAAATTGCAGGAGGATATAAATAATTCGGAACTCAAATGTTACAACCCAAAAGAGAAACTATATGTCCTCCTGTTCAACACTTCGCCCACAATCGTTGGAGCGGTTTATCAAACTAAGGGGCCCATTGAGTGGTTACATGCATCGATAGGAAGCAGCCCACAACATCTTGATGAGATCCGGGCTATGGCAAAGATGGTAAAACAGGCCAGACTTAGATGCTTGCAAGTTTTTGGAATGGAGCCAGACAAAATAGTGATGCCATACCCGTTAGCAGATATAGATTGGCTGCTACGGGAAAACTCCAGCTTCGCACGGGCTTGCCTCAACTTCTCAGGACAATTAGGTTGCCACTATCCGAAGACCCATTGGATTGCCTCCTTCAAAAACCTGCCTTGACTTCCTCCAAAGATATTTGTTAAGGAACCTATGGAGAATGCCAAAGTAGTGTTAACAGACGGGGGGAAAAATGGAGCGGCTATTGTAGTCTATCCCCCCGAGCTAGACAAAATTATTTGTCAGCAAGCCATTCCATTGCCAGAGAGGTCTGTTCAATTTAAAGAATTGTATGCTGCTATGTGGGCCATAGAGAATGTAAGTGAACCATTTAATCTATACACAGACAGTTTATACATAGCCAACTTGCTACCTTGGCTGGGACATTCTTTTGTCCGCCTTGATAGCAACCCTTTATCACAATTGATGGTAAAGGTGGCATCATTGCTGGCTACATGCTCACAGCCCATTTTCTTGGAGCACATACGCAGTCATCAGCCACTGCCAGGTTTTTTAGCAGAAGGAAATGTGCAGGCAGACTTATTAGCCTCAAATTCAGAACCAGTAGACATAGGCGTGGCTAACCCATAGGACCTTCACGATTTGACACACGTGAACATCGGAGGACTTAAAAAATTATGTCTGAACGTACCTCCATGGTAATTGAAGCAAATTGTCCAGAGTTGCTCCTGATGCATGGCTTTAATTCACGCTCCACCGCTGCAGTCTATGGGAGTAAACCCAAGGGGGATAAAATCCAATTGCATCTGGCAGATAGATGTTTTTCACCATAGCCCATTTGGGAGGCTGAAGTATGTTTTTGTAACAATCAACACATAATCTAAATTCATTTGGGCTACCTGCCAGACTGGAGAGTCCACTAAAAAGTTAATACATCACCTATTTGCTTGTGGTGATGGGACTCCCCAAAACAATCAAAATGGATAATGGACCCGCCTTTACCAGCCAGGCATTTAAAACATTTTGTGCCCTGTGGAATATTGAGCACACCACTGGGATTCTGTATAACCCTCAAGGCCAGGCCATCGTGGAAAGAACCAACGGGATAGTCCAGGCCCGTTTTAAAAAAAGAAAAAGGGGGGGGGAATTTCCACCATCAGTGATTTTGGCGAAAATCTTGTTCACTTTAAACTTTCTGGACATGTCAAAGGACCAGAACGAGACCAGAATCAAGAGGCACTGGGGTCAACTTCCATGTCCCCCAGGGACTTGGGTACGGTGGAAGGACCCAATGACAGCCCAATGGAGAGGTCTAGATCTATTACTGTCAGAGACAAGGGGTGCAGCTTGTGTATTCCCAGGGGAAGAGAAGGAACCACACTGGGTACCAGCAAGGAACGTGGTATGAGCCATGAATAAACAAATCCAACAAACAAATAATAACACCTGCTTCTTCTCCCCATAGCAATCACAAGCAGACTGACAGTCTGGATTCCAAGGCTCGAGGGTATACATGTACATAATTGTTTCATTGTTGTATTCAATATTTCTGTGTTCAGATAGTTATTAAGATGGTTAGTTTAGAGCAAATAATGATATTAATGATGACAGGGACCCTAGCATCTAATTTAGTGAAAAGGGATCCAGATGAGGTAAAACTAATAATTAACGATACAGGAATGACTAATCCGACTGTAACTCCCTTGAACGAGATCACAAACCCACAAACTACACCTGAGACAACCTTCCCAGTCACTCCCATATATCAGATGATGTACAACATCCCACAAGAGACTAGACTTAAAAGGATGTCATGGAAATGGCAACATTCAGGTAATGACTCAGATCACGAGCAAGAATCGAAATTGATAGAAATTGAATTGGAAAAAGAACAAAAAACAAAGGATGAACTGGACATACTCAAATTAAATGGCAAATTTGTTAAAGAAAAATGCTAGAGAATGGTAAGAGAGTCCTGGTAGAAGCAAACAAATTTAAAGATAAGGACAAAGGCTTTACACCAATCATACTCTCTAGCAATGACATCAATGATATCTATACTCTAAAATTGGATAATGTGATCAGGAGAGTCAAAAATCTAGTGAGACAGGCAGTCAATCCCATCATAGTGCCCGAGGATGAGGTGATTTCACTTTATATCGAAAATCTGAGGAATAGATATAGAGAAATCACCCCAAAAATGTTGGAAAGATTGGGAATCAGAGAGGCTAAGAGGAAGAACAGAACACCTGAAACAGATCGACCAGAAATGATGGCAGATGGCCCACAGATCACCAACCTTCCCTCTGATGGCTCAGGGACATCGGAAGAAGGGGCACATAGATTGGAAGGGCCTGAAGAGAGGAAGGAAGGTGGTGAAACCGGGTCGTCACAATACACCTACTGGGCATTTGTTCCTAATCCCCCAATCAATAGGGCTATATCCTGGGATGACTTGCCGATCCTAGTCTACAGTAACAATACGAAGTGGCTGCCAGGCCCTTACCAGTTTAAGGGCCCAATGACACCATATGAGGAAGGAAGGTTGATCTGGAACTATAAGATCAGTGTAGAGGGTGTCCCAGTGTGCATGGGAGAAGGGTTACATTTCCTCAAGCTTGGCTACCAACATTGGCCTGTGGCCGATGGTCCATTTGATGTCATACCGTCCCTCAGTATGTTGTCATTTGTGCTGGTACAACATATACCACATGAATGCAACATACAATTGGGAGATCAGCCGGAATATTGCATACAATATGACAAGTGCCCTAATTCTCATGCCTGGATCCTCAATAATGACTCCCATGGAGTAATAATGGAATGGAGTTTGGCCAACTCCTACCGGGCCGAGAATAAGACTGGGAAAGGAGGCTCTGTGAGTTTTCTTTTCCAGTGGAAGGTTAAGTGGCGCGAGGGACGTTATTCACCACCTGCCCCCTTTTTGGTCAAACAATTTGACCCTATTCCAGCCAGAGGGATGGTGCTAAAGAAACAGGACCATATTTGGAAGTTGGCCACAGCCCTACACCCTGTATGGGCATTTGATAAAAACCAATCAGAGGAACATCTCTCTTTTAACGTGGCCACACAAGCTTGTGTGCATGTGTCCTATCTCTTGATCATTGGAGACATCACATGGGATAGCACTGAAGGATCTATATTCTGTAAGAGCTGCATGATGCACACATGCACAGATCCAACAGTGCAGTTTGACTGGAACACGCAGAACCTTTACATTCTCAGGATATGTGAAAACACCTGGATTCCAGTCAAAATGGACAAGCCATGGCAGGAATCTCCTACCATAGCCTTGCTCCAACAGGCTGTGTCTGACGTTCTTAAAAGGTCCAAGAGGTTTGTAGCCACCTTCATTGCCACTATCATTGGCATAATAGGTGTCACAGCGCTGGCTGCTATGAGAGGAGTTTCACTTCAACAATCGGTGCAAACAAAGAGCTATATTGAATCCTGGCATGCAGAATCCGTCAGTTGTGGTCCAGCCAACAGAGTATTGATCAATCACTAAAAGAACAAATCAAAGAGTTGCACCAGGCCATCATCTTGATAGGAGACCAGCTGTTTGGGATTCAACGGTGGCTCCAGCTCCACTGCGACTGGAACTCCACCAGTTTTTGTGTGACACCTGCCGTATACAATGAGGCGCACCACAATTGGTCAATCATGAGACAGCACATCACGGGGATAGGGACTGCATCTGCCCTTATCCAGGACCTGCATAAAGAGATCTTAATTATGAAAAATCAGACCATGCCAACAATCAAAGGGAAAGATGTATTAGTAGGTTTAGTCAATAAGATACAATCAATGACATCATTCGCTCGGAATTTCTTTCTTAATCCATTAAATATTCTAATCATTGTTTCTATAATCGTTGTACTTGGAATCATTATTACCATGTATTGTATTATGAGACAAGTGAGAGTAAGGACACAAGAGGCTGTAGTATGAACTATGGTATCGTCAATCTCACAAAATGTAAATGTGGAAACAACTGTTTAAATGTAACAATATGTATCCTGGATCCCTGCAAATAATTTTGTAAATAGTTATTGTCTAATTTTTGTTAGTTACTGTTGTGTTAGTTTTGATTTCATATACTAATGTTTTGTTATTATTAAAGATTTGTTTCTGTAACCCTTAAGCCGCCAATCATGAGGAAGCCAATCAAAGAGGAGGTCACTGGTCCTCCTTTCTTTTTTTTTAATTAGAAAAAAAGGGGGAGATGTTAGGGATTTTTAAAATTATATTTCTCAACTAGGGTCCCTCATGACAGCCTGAGGGGCTGACCCCTAGTTGACCCCAGGGCTCATCTCACTCACTCAAATCAGCCCCTCCCATCGAGTGAGCAAAGATGGCCCCTGGCCAGCCTGACCTGCCCTAACCACCCTAATTTTGATTGGCTCCCCTCAGCATTTTCAGGTAATAACTGTTCCCACCTGGCAGGTATGTCAGTTTACCCGCTGTACCTGTCAGGTGTGTGCTCTGATTGGCTGAACCCTACCATGTGACCCCTCCAGGACCCTATAAAAGTAGGGCTTCTGGACTCCATCTTCACCCTGAAATCCTCACCTCTCTGACCATCCTTCAACTGCTACCTGAACCCTATCTCCTGGACCAGCACTCCCTACTCCAGCAAGACCTTCTAGCAACCCCGCGAAATCAAGCCCAGGGGCCCCGAAGAGCCTAAGGATTCTAGCAAGCCATGAAGAGCCTCCCAACTCCTCCCATCCTTGGAAAAGAGGGAGGTAAAGAAGGTGAGCTGCAAGAGTCAAGACCATCAGACCTCCACAGAACACCAGCGGCTGTGGCTGTGCCTTTAAGGCTGAGCTGTACCAGCACTTAGCCTGCAGCATTTCATGCTGCAGGCCTAGAGCCAGCACTTAAAGGCTTGCTCCCTGCTCTCCATCAGGGGAGCACCGTAATAAACCTTACCTACCCTTGTTTTACCATCAGAAGGTCTCCCAAGGTCCTTCTTTCACTACTCCGGCCATTTTTTATGTTGAGGGTTTGGCCCTAATCTTAGCCGGGCTA
>VMDO01028064.1:0-24426 GCA_007922755.1 Pedetes capensis
AGGGGGGAGAGGAGGAACAAGGAGGAATGAGGAATGGGGGAGGGGGTGACCTCAGGGTGGACAGCCCAACTTTAATAGTCCTGGAAATAATTATAGTAATACCAATAATATCAAAGAATGGTATTAATATAGATTGGCTAGAAAATTCATGTAGTAGTACTGACAATGTAAAAAGAAAGTTCACTACAGAAAAAGTTTCTATCTTAAACATAATAGCAACTGAAAGATATATAGAAAAATATTACCATAAAAAGACGAGCAAATGGAATCTGTCTTTGATGGGGCGGTGGGACGGGGGGAGGAAGTGCACAAGAGAGTAAGGGGGAACTTATCTGTGTAATGTACAACAAAATGCATATATGGAAATGTCACAATGAAAAGCATGTCAGAATGAATCACATTAAGGTGTACATTAAAAATTTCCAATAAAAATAAATAAATAAATAAATAAAATAAACATAGATTGAATGAATGAATGAAGGTAACAGGGTGCTCTTGCAGGCCAGTAGACATAAAGTATTAACAAATAGATATGCTAGTAAATAATCTCAATTTTCTTTGCCTAATCCTCTTTTTGTCTACAGCCATACCACCTGGGTGCCCAATCTTGTCTGATCTCAGAATCTAAACAGGGTCAGGCCTGGTTAGTCCTTGGGTGGGAGACCATCTGGGAATACAAGGTGCTGTAGGCTTGGGAGAAGGACCCAGCGGTCCACTTCTGAAATACTCAGCCATTGAAAAGCCTGTGAATAACAGAGAAGCACTGACAATAGTGCCGGGCATGGCACAGTGTCAAAGAGTGTTTAGTTCTGTTGTACATAGGGCCACTATGAATCATATCCGATTTGATGGCACCTAACAACAAATTCAGCAACAATTCTTTCTCTGTTTTTTACCTTTGTTCTGTGAGCCAAAATTCTGGTTTTATGTTGGATCAACAAGTTTCCTTGCCCTGTACTTTTTGGTTGGTTTTGGAAAATGGAAGTACCAACAGGAGATCATAGAGTATGAGGAGAAAAAGGTCAGATTATTTATTATTATAACTTCCTCCAGAGAGTTCATTAACAATAAACTGCCTCCCTCTTCCAAAGATAACAGGTCCCAGCAGGTAGCTCCCTCTTACAGTAGGGTTAATCTATCCAAGATCTGGTAATATCTCCCTCCTCCTGTCCAGTTAGTCAAAGGGATGATAAAAGCTCCACACTGTTTCTAGCCCTGAGTGTTTCACTATTTTTTGTTGGTTTACCTTAATCCTGCCAGGCATTCTAAATACTCTTTTCATTTAAAATCTCTTCAAACACCTTCTTTAGGTGTACCATCTTTCCTGCTATCTTAATGTATTTTGACATATATAACAATACACCATAAACTTCTTGTTGTTGTTAGGTACCATCAAGTCCATCCAACTCTTAGTGACCCTATGTACAAGGACAAAAACCTATGACACTGTGCCATGCCCATCACTATGTCAGTGCTTCTCTGCTATTCGTAGGGTTTTCAATGGCTGATTGTTGCAGGATTGCTTCAGGAGAGGATTTTTGCCATGTCCTTCTCCCATTTTTGCAGTGCTGGGGATCAGACCTAGGGCCTCAGATTGCACAAAGCAGCACTCTACCTATTGAGCTAAACCTCAGCCCCATACCATAAACTACATGGCTTATGAGTAAAAGAAATTTATTTATCCTAGTTCTGAAGGTAGGGAAGTTCCAGGTCAAGGCACCTGTACATTTGGTGTCTACTGAGGGTTTGCTTTCGTATAATGACTCCTTTGCACTCTGTCTTCACACAGTGGAAGAAGCTATCAAGTTCATTGTGGTCTCTCTTACAAAGGCACTAACCCCAATCATGAGAATTTTGCCCTCATAATCCAGTCACTTCCCAGAGACCTCCTCCCCCTAATACTATTGCTTTGAGGATTAGGATTTCAATACATGAACTTCTACATGAGGGGATTGTCCAGACATTCAGACCACAGCATCTGCCATGATGCTAAACAGTTATTTTCTAGTTTTGAACAATGAATCCTTACCTGTAGCTGTATTAACTGATTTATAGTCATTTTAATGGTTTTCATAAATATGCTATTATATATTTTTATTTTAGTTTGCCTGTATACTTATTAATCTATCTCTAGGCAACTCAAAGATGATTCTGCATATTACCACTCCATTTTCAAAGCTAGTTCCTTTTGATGATAATGTGTCTATCAATATATAGACATATATAGACCTAAACACAATTGCACCCTCACAAATAACATGTCTGTTGTTTTTTTCAGATTTGATTCTACTAAGGCATACTTACCACCATAATTTGTGGACTCTATTCTCACCACCTCCAAACACTCTAAACATGGACTCATATTGACTCTGAAGGGAGAGTACACCAAGGACAGGGAATGGAAATAAAAGAGTTAAAAATGATGTAATGCACAAAGAGAAGTCAGCAAACAACTCATATTGGTATTGTCAGCAATGCAGAAAACAAATATGAATGTGAAGAAGGATAATTTGATTCACTCAGCTAGGTATGCTACCAACTTTATGAGAATATTTGTTGGAAAAATATTAAAAGATTTGTAGAGGCATTGGTTGCTTTTTGTGTCTAGCTGCAAGCATGAGGCAGTAGCAACATAATTTGAATACAAAAATAATTTCTCAAAAATTTAGATGAAAAAAATAACAGACCTAACCAGGAGTAGAATTTTTCTTTAATTTTAAGTCATACTTTAAAAATTGTTTTCATGAAACATTCATACATCTTTAGTCACAGAAGCATAAAATTTTGCAGCTGGTAAAATAAAAATGATCCTTTGTTTAAACCCCTCACTTTACAATAAGGAAATCAATGTCTAGAATGATGGATCAGAGGTCAAAACTGGGGCTGTAATTCCTTGTGCTTTTGATTCCCAACCTGTGTTCTTTCCTTTTTATAATCATTTTATAGCTAAGCTTTCCACAATCTAGGATGCAATGGAGTTGCAGAGGATAATCTGGGTGGGGGCAGCTCATTGGACTGAAGGACATTGAGTATGGCACACCTTTGGCAACCTAATTCAATAAAAATATCTGCTTCCATTGACTTTATATATGTTTCCATGTAAGATTTTGTTTGGAGAATTTTCTTTGTGTGAAAAGAAAGAGAGGTTCATAGTATATCTCACTGGTAGAGTGCTTGCCTAGCATGTGCAAGACCCTAGTTTTCTCCAGCACTGGAAAGAAAAACAAACAGAGGCAGAGACAGAGAAACTAAGGCAGAAATTAGTTAAAGAAGAAATCTGCAAGAAGAATTGCATTGATTTCGTGCAATCTGGTGGTGTGCAGGTAAATGTTTAAAAACTGGGGGAGAAGGTCCTAAATTGTAGCATTTGTCAATTTCTGTACATTTACAGTGGATTTCAAGCTACCAACTTGATGTTATGCAGTTGTAAAGTTCATGAAAATTTAACAGGTTTCCTAAGCACTTATGAGCAAGCTCTAGCACACCACTGACGGAATTCCTTCTATATGCAATGTACTCCCATGACTTTTTTCTGATCTTTATTTCTGCCTTTTTTAAAAAAATTTTGCTATCCCCTGTGAAATTCTTTTTTTTAATTAATAAATGTTGGTGGGGTACAGAGTAATAAGTATTTTGCTATATCCATTATGCAACTGCTAGATCACTGTGTCTTACACATTCATCAAAGTACATATTTCACAGAACCATATAAACTAAAGAGGAAAAGAAGAAACTAGGAATTTTAATTAATATATAATGAAAATTGTATGCAATCATGGGTTATGTTGTCATTTCTTTTTCTTTCCTTTCCCATTTTTTCATGGATTCACATAGTTGTATCATATATTTTGAGAGAGAGAGTTTTTGCCACCATGCGAATAAATAAAAGACAAGGAATATGTCTATAGGCTTTGGAAAATATTCTTCTCCATTGAGTTGTTATGGGTAATTTAGGATTTTTGTTTGTCTATTGGTTTGGGGGCTAGGATAAGATTTTTCTACAAGTAAATGTGTGATCTATCAAGAAAGTCTCATGTTTAAAATGAAATACTAATGAAATAAATGTGGATGAAATCAGTGACCATCCTGGAGGTGTATCAGAATGTACACACACATCAATTTTTCTTTACACCAACAGCATCTTCTTTTACGTGCATAGAGGTACTATATTATCAAACATGAAGAAAATATCTTTGCTTAGTCTCTTCTCTTGCTTCATCTCCCTAGGAAACCATTCAATTACATCGCATTATTCTCTTTGACTACAGTGGGTGTTCCTTGCCCAGATTGGCTCTTAGTTTTCACCCCAGTGACCTTCTTCCACAAATTTCTCATATTGCTCTACCTCCTACAGCCTTTGAAACACAGAGACAGGTATAAATTTCCACATTAAAAGGGAAAAGTTTTGAGATGTAAGGAAAGGAAAATCAAAGAAAGAATAATTGTTCAAATATTTATGTCAAGGTCCTTCCAATGTATATGGCCTCTTCTTACTTTTTCTAGCCCAAAGTGTGAATAAGGGGACTACCTTTCTCACATCATAACATCCACATTCCCACCTTAAACTATGTACATTTTAACCCAATCATACTTATCAAAATGGTTTCAGCTAATGTTTCAACTCTTCTGTGCCAAATGCTTGACTTGTATGATTACAATCTCAGTGATAGTAAAGACATCTCTATTTTCTTTCATTTCCAACAATTTCTTCCATATCATATAAAACATTTAGCAATACTAAAATAGTAAGGAGTTATTTGTTCAGGGAGGTCTATCTGCCTTCTAACATTTTCTCTGTGTAAGCTGGTGAAAAGAATGGAACAAGGGTGAGAATCTTCATGCCAGTCTATTAGATTCTTTCATCTTTTGAAGAATTTTAATGTACAAACTGACCAAAAACAAATCTTTCAGTAACAATTGATTTCTTGTGATGTGTTTTTGTTGTTGTTGCTGTTAGGTGCCATCAAGTCGGTATCCGACTCATAGCAACACTCATAGGGTTTCAATGGCTGACTGTTTTGGGATTGCCTTGGGAGTGGATTGCCAGGCCCTTCTCCCATTTTTGTGGTGCTGGGAATTGAACGTGGGACCTCAAAGACTGCAGTGCAGTGCTCTACCAACTGAGCTAAATCCCAGCCCGATGTGTTTTTAGTATAGTTGAAAACCACTTTGATTATTTTAGAATATAGTCAAGCCATATGCAAAACTCTAAGCAGACATAATTTCATAATCAGATTTATGAGCTCTCTCACTACCGTATGATAGAGCAACCATTCTGACATTGATTATGTTAGTCCATATCAAACCTGATGCCCTGATAATTTCACAATACATTCCAATCAACCTATGCCCCTTCATTTTAACAACCAATAAATGCCCTCAATAGGTGATGGTCCTTTGATTCTTATACCCATTGCCACATTATTTATTCTTTATCTTTTATAAGTATCATTGATTTTACCAATACTAAGGATAGTGCTAGCTTTTTCTACTTTAAACCATGCTGTCTAACTTACTTGTTCCTTTCATTAAGAAAGTCGGTACTATGATCAGAGAACAGGTAACTAGGATGAGTAATAACAATTGAATTTAGGCTGAAAAATGAAGTAAACTATGACATTACAAAGTTTCCCATTTTCTGTTAATCAGAGCTGCATCTCCACTTGTTTCATTCATAAGGTGAAATAATGTTTTCAATGCCTGATCTGAAATTTCATCCAGAGATCTGAGACTTAAGCTGTGCTCTCTCTGCCTCTTTCATCACTGCCTGTAATAAAGGTTCTACAACCAGAACTTAGCTGACAATTTGGTTGAAGATGCATGAGCCACAACAGAAAGCACTTTGGCTTTTCTGAGTGGTCTTGGTGCTGAATTTGTAAAAGTATTAAAAACTTGAGTCTATCAGAAAGTTAAGATATGATTCAAAGATGCTTACCTGTGGCATGTGAAGTATTCCTAGGATAATTGGGATCTAGTATACTACTTCTGTTTTAATGTAAGGCATTCAAATAAAGTAGCACAGATTGGAGAGAAGATACAATTCATCTTCAGTCAACTTGCAAAGAACCCAAGGAGGTCAAAAATTCCTGTGTGTAATTTATTGATTTGATTGATATATTTTATTAATTTTCAAACCTATGTTGTTGTTGTTGTTGAGTCTTTATTCAACTAATAGCAACCATACATACAACAGGAGAAATACTATTGTCAATGCTTCTCTGCTTTTCATAGGGTTTTCAATGGCAGATTGATTTTTGGGAGGGGGTTGCTGGGTCCTTCTCCCAAGCCTACAGTATCTAGTGTTCCCAGGCGGTCTCCCATCCAAGTACCAACCAGGTCTGACCCTGCTTAGCTTCCAACATCAAACGGGATTGGCTGTCACAGGGCCATATATATACATATGTAGAGAGAGAAAGCTCTTTAAGAAAATATTTCTAAATTATTAGAAACAAAATTTTGAAAGATACATAAAATATAGTATCTTTTCTGCTAATAGCTATTCTACATGTTATTCCTTTGTCCACTTGACTATACCTTCACCAGCAACAAATTGGGTAATGAAGCAACATGATATTTAGTATTTTCAACAAGCCACTGAACTGTTCATCTGTTCCCATTATGGTGATTTATGCTATGTCTCACTTTTCTTTAGTAAATTATTCATTCTCATCTCCATCAAACTCCAGCCCAAGCATTGTATGACTGTCCTTTCTCTTCCACTATTTCCAACAGAAATATTTTCCATATATAAATCCCTATAAACTTGATTTTCTCCCTTCCATTCTTGTTATAGTTGGAGGAATTTCATTGCTAATAAAACCCAGGACTCTACATTGCATAAAAGAAATCTAAAGAGCCAGACGTGGTAGTACACACCTGTAATCCTAACACATGGCAGGCTGAGTCAGGAGGATCATGAGTTCAAGACCAGCCTGAAGTACTTAGTGAGATTCTGTCTCAAAAAATAAACAAATAAACGAATAAATAAATAAAGTCTGCAGGACCTTGCCCCTATGCAATAAGAAAAATGTTAAAGAACACATGAACACTAACCTCTAGAGTTTGTTTTCAATATACCAGATATTGTGTTTGGGGCTGGGATTTAGCTCAGTTGGTAGAGCGCTGCGCTACAGTCTCTGAGGTCCCGAGTTCAATTCCTAGCACTGCAAAAATGGGAGCAGGACCTGGCAACCCACTCCCAAGGCAATCCCGAAAACAGTCAGCCATTGAAAACCCTATGAGGGTCGCTATGAGTCGGATACCGACTCGACGGCACCTAACAACAACAACAACAAGACATTGTGTTAACAGAGTGCTATTACTGAATTCAATCTTTGAAACAGCTAGTGTAGTATTGTTGGCACTCAAAACACAGCAAATAGAATGAAGTTCAGAAGGATTCTCTTACAAAGCAATACAAAAAACAGGTTTATATAAGTGGTTGGTGGCTTGATCATTTTGAGAATCTCAAACAGTTGGTGTGATCAGTTTTCTAGACTTCTATATTATTGAAAAGTCCAACTGATGTTTTTATCCTCGTGTGTATTTACCCAAATGAGTCCAAATGAAAATAAATGAAGGGCTATTTATTAGGTTTCAAGTACTTGCACTAAATCTAGTGGTTCATATGTTAAGTGTAAGTGAATAAGACATGGCTATAGAGAAGACAGGAACATAAAATTCCATAACAAGAAACACTATGAAAAAGATGTACTTGTGTTATCTTCTTATTTTGTGAAATTCTTATATAAGTATTACATTTTTAATGGCTGATTATTTTTATTGGTAATTTTAATGTACAACTTAATGGGTCTCATTATGACATTTCCATACATGTATTTCATTGTACATTACTCATGCTCACTTCCTCCTTACCCTCTCAAGACCTCTCCCACTCCTTCCCTATCCACCAAACAAGCATTGCATTTAGGATTGATTTTCCTGTGTGAAAATATTGAGAAGGGTGCAGAGACAAGTAACAGAAGAATTGGATCTTGAATAAAGGCTAAAGAAATTGAGCTTAGATTTATTCCTATTACATATTATGCTGTATCCCTTCCATAAGGCTCAACATACTGAATTTGGAACATATAATACTATTGGCAATAAGGGAAACATAAATATTAGAAAAACAAAGTTGCAAAAAAGTTTATAAAAATAATAGACAATTTGCTAGGTCATTTACATATGTTATTTTATTTAATACTTCCATTTAATTTGTGGGGCTTGTCCTTTATAAAATTAAGAAATTAAGTCCTAGAGAAGTTAAATGATTTACCCTAAGTGGCACATCAGAAAAGCTGGCTGAACATTTCAAGTACTTCAATACTACTGTAACATAAAGAAGTGACTGGTAGGGAGTGAAGCTGAAGAAATAGATAGGGACCAGACCACCAGAGTTTTATGAATGGACACTTGCATCCAAATGACAGCTCACAGGAGTTATAAGATGGGAGAAGAAGTCAGGTACCACGGAGCACACCTATAATCCCAGTGACTCAGGAGGCTCAAGCAGGAAGATTGCAAGTTTGAGACCATAGGCAGCCTTTGTAATTTAGCCAGACCCTGTCTCAAAATGAAAAATAAAAAAGGGACTAGGGTGCAGATCAGTGGCAGAGCACTTGCCTAGAGTCCTTGCCTAGTATGCATGAGGCTCTGTGTTCAATCCCTCAGTTCCATGGAGGAAAAAAAAGAAGATAGGAGGAGAATGGTTAGATTTATGCCAGAAAATAACTTTGATAGTAGGATAAAGGCCGCATGGGTATGAAGACTCATAATTGGAGCTGAAGTGCTCTAGTAAAGTAAGACATTACGAGGACCCGAACTAAGAGCATCAGAAGGAAAATAGAATAAAGACTACACTGAAAAATATGCTAGAAAGTAGAATTAATACAACTAAATGAATGCTTAGATGTAGGTTGTGAGAGAGAAGAGTCCATGAAGAGCTTCTAATTCGAATTACCACCTGAGGATTTATATGAAGCCAAATTTGTGTAGGGGTATATAGACTTACATTCAGACATGTTAAGTTTAAATTGGTGCTAAAAAATCCAGGTAAAGATTTCTACCAGGCAATTGGAGATGACATATACTTGTTATATGAACTGGAGATCAAGAATTTTCAGATGGCATTTGATATTATAGGAGAAGATGACATTGCTCAAGAAAGAATATAAAGTGGAGCTGGGCACAGTGGAGCTTGCCTATAATCCCAGTGGCTTGGGAGGTGAAGGCAGGAGGATCGAAAGTTCAAGACCAGAGGCAGTTTGCATAACTTAGTGAGACCCTGTCTCAAAAAGTTAAAAAAAATGGGCTGAGGGCGCAGCTCAATGGTCTAGCACTTGCAGAGCATGCAAGCGCAAGGCCCTGGGTTAAACCCCCAGTACCATAAAAAGAAAGAAAGAAAGAAAGAAAGAAAGAAAGAAAGAAAGAAAGAAAGAAAGAAGAAAGAGAGAGAGAAAAGTGAAAAAAGGACTGACAACAAAATCATACAGGACATTAAAGTTTAAATAGCAGGAGAGATAAGGGCAGGAGACACTGACACAGCAAGTGCTTTACCCATTGCTGTTGTTGTTACATGCCATCCAGTTGGCTCCAATTCATAGCGACTCTATATGCAACAGATGGAAGACTCCCCAACACTGTGTCATACACACAATTTGTTTTTGTTTGAGCCTATTGTTGCATCCACTGTGTTTCTTCTCATTTTAAGTCATGCCACATCAGCAAATGGAGGTCACAGGGGCTTTACTCCATTCCTGTCATTAAGATCAACTCTAGTTTGAGGAGGCAACTCTTCCCAGTTTGTCTCTTGAATGCCTTCCATCCTTGATGATTCATTTTCTGGCACTGTATTTGATAGTGTTTCTTTGCTATTCATGGGGTTTTTAATAGCTAATTGTTTCAGGAGTGGGCTGTCAGGTCCTTCTTCCTAGTCCATCTTAGTCTGGAAGCTCAGCTAAAACCTGTCCACCATTGGTGGTTCTGCTGGTACCTGAAATACTGGTGGCTTAGCTTTCAGCATCAAAGCAATGTGCAAGCCCCCACAGCACGACAAGCTGACAGACACATGAGGACTTTACACATAGGCATCAGTAAAACAAAGTGGGAAAGAAGACTGAAGAGAAACCTTGGAAGACAGAACTTCAAGAAGCAGATAGTTTTGAACAAAGTCAGTTGCCAAAGACAGATTAAGAAAACATCCCGTAGATTTGGAATTTAGGAGATTGTTAGTCATCATTTTAGAGTACCAATGTGAGAGGAAGTCAGAATGATATGGGCTAGGAGTTGAGGAAGTGTTGGGAATTATGTATATACATTTTTAAAAATTCTTTAGAAGGCTTGGCAATGGCAAGAGTCTTTCGAGAGGAGGAGACAGCAGGGTGCATTATACCAGTGTTCAGAGTGTAAGAAATACATAAATGTTGACACATAAATTCCCCTCTGTTGTTACTGTAACTTTTGTTACCCTCGTTTGACTGGCTAGTCACAGAAAAATGTTGTTGTTACTCTCTTGGGCTTTCCCTCAACTGAACACTAGCTTTAATAATTTGATCAGCTTCAGATGAATGGCCTTTAGTCAACATACTGTTTTCAACATGAGCCTTTCTTCATGGTTCCTACTTGTTCATATTAACTTTTTTTGTTCTACTTAATTGTCCTCTGGTTACTATAATTTGTCTATATTGGGTGTGTTTTTTATCATAGTACACAAGCTAGAAATTCAGATATTGGTTTCTCTTTGAGCAATACAAATACTGTAACTCGTTATTTACTGCCTGCTCAGTGAGAGATTTCACAGCTATCTATCATTGCTAAATAGAACTCTTTGACCCAGTTTATTCCAAACTTATACCATAAAACAAGGAAAAATATTGGTTAGAACAATTATTTTTAAATTGGCTTTAGAGGTGTGATTTATGCCAAAATATCATATAAATTTAAAGGATCCTATTTTCTCTCATCTTCATTTCTTTCTGTCTTCCTCTCTCTTTATCTCCCATTCTTCACAACTACTGGCAATTTGATGGCAAATTTTGTGCATCTCACAAGCTGTCTTTTTGCTCTCTGCTTTTTATGTCCCTTTCCTCCTATGTTTAGAGTCCCTGAAGAAGATGGGAAGTGAATGTTTTTGCTCTCATTGTTTTTCTTTTGTCATTATCAAAAACACTAACCATTGTTGGAAAAGTAGCTTTTTTTCCCTTAACAAACCCTAATATGCTGACTGACTCTAGATGTGCTGATCTCTCTAAAACTTAGATTCCTACCCCCATCACCACCTCTAAATGCTATTGTCTGTGTATCTGTGAGTCACATGCATGGGTCTAAGAATAGAGTTTTGCCAAATAATAAATAATGTGTACTTTTCATATTTGACAATGATGTTATTTATACTTATTAAAACTTTTTTCAACTTTTAATTAGCATTTATAATACTAATTAATATTTTCTGCTGCATAAACTGCACTCACTAGCTTTAGAGAAATATAAAAAATTGGTAATTAGCACTCAGACTGCTAATGAAAATGTGAAAGTATTGAAGGTACAAACAAATGTAAAGGTAATCAGTCTAATTCATATTTGTTGGCTTCCCAAAAGTAAATAAATTTTCAAGAGCAAATGAATTGAAATTGAAATGCTAAAATTTGGAGGAAGGGTGGGTAGGAAAAGAAAATTAACCTGTCAGTCAACTTATACATATTATCTATCATAAAGAACAGTTGGGCTGGGGTTTAGCTCAGTTGGTAGAGCACTGCACTGCAGTCTCTGAGGTCCCAAGTTCAATTCCCAGCACCGCAAAAATGGGAGAATAGACCTGGCAATCCACTCCCAAGGCAATCCCGAAACAGTCTGTCATTGAAAACCCTATGAGGGTCGCTATGAGTTGGATACCGACTCGACGGCACCTAACAACAACAACAACAAAGAAGAGTTACTTGCAGCCATTGTCTATAACACTTGAATTTTGCATTTCTAATTATCTCAATAAAAAATAAGATTGTGTGCCTAACACAGAATCAGGGAGTATTTCATTCTGTTGTACATAGAGTCACTATGAGTCAGGTCTGACTCGATAGCACCTAACAACAATTATCTCAATAGTTGTTACCAACACACTAGAATTTTTTCAAAACAAATGTATGGTTTATTTACTTTGTTTTAAATTGTATGTTGTTTATACCATTTAGGCTAGAGTACAAGTTTCACAAAATCAAATTACTGGCAGGAGGTTGCTGTTACAAAAAACACCAGAAACCACTGGGCAAAGCTTGATGTGCAGAAATTTCTGTTTTGAAACCTTACATAATTCTCTCAGTGGTGGCACAAATGCAAATAAGATCACATCATAGAAGAGTGATTTTTGTATTCTCTGTGCTAGTTTCAAACTACTGAAATTGTTTCACCAGCCAACAAGTGAATGAAAGTAAAGAAATATATGTTTATAAAATGAAAAAGATTAGCAGGATGATGTGATTGGTGAATGGTATTTTAAAACCACATATATAAATCTTTAAGACCACATGACCAGAAATTGCTTAGCCACATTACCATTTCTCATTTTAATACAGCTATAAAAATCTGTAGCAGCTGCCCCCCGCACTAGTTGCCTTAACCCTCCAGTGTCAGCAGACAGCTGGAGACATTTTGCTTAAAGAAAAATCAGAAAGCCAAAATTTCAAGGGTGAGAAAAGAAACATTTTCTTCTGTTCAGAGAACGATTGTAAGTCTTTTACACTTGGATCAAATCAAGAAGAAAATACATACACACTCACAAGCAAGCTTTTAACTGAAAGGTTAGCTTTTCTGCAAAGTCTGAATTCTACCTGAATCACAGGAACTTCAAACAGTCTACAGGCAGTCTTCAGAGATCTAGATAAAGTTGCAAGGCTATTTAAAACATGTAATGGACTTTAGATTTTGATGGAGTTCAAAAGCTGCTTCTTTTACTTGAAAGTATAATTTTTGCAGGAGGAAGAGGGATAACTATAAGAAAGTAAACAATTTTATTTCTCTTCACTGATTTTATGAAAAGTATTGGCTATATTTTAAAAGACTGAGTATCTGTGACAAAAACATTGTTTTAAATGGTGTGGAGTTAGATGGCTACAGGAAAATGAAGGACAATCAGAACAGTGTACACCGAAGTGAATATCTTATAGTAACATGTGTGAACAGTAGTTGTGAGGGGATGCCCAAGTGGTTTCCTTCCATATAAGCTGCCTATTCAACACAGCCACTAAAGTCTGATTAAACCTACACAAAAAGTCACCGAGTTATATTCTGCTGTTGCTCTTTGTCTGAGAGGTCAGAGTGCAAAAAGTTTTGATAAAGTTATACAACTGAAAAAAAAGACTTCCCTTCAATTTTTATTTCTTCACAAGTTGTACAATAAGGCACAATTTTGTACTTCACAATAACTCCAATTACTACTGCTTCCTCAGGAACATATGATTTTTTTATGCCTCTGTGTAACCCTAATAAATAACAAGGCCACACATGCCCCAATCTATGAATGGCATTGCATTTAAATGATAAATTCCAGAAGACCTAGGCTGTCCCAGATTTACCCAGAAAGCTTAACAGAAGTGTGACGCAGGCATATTCCTCTATCCTCAAATTCCTTAGCATAAAAGCTGCTAAAAATCTTCCCTGCCTTCTCTCATCTAAATTCTTTCATTGTCAAGATACTTTTGCTTCCTTGCCCCGTAGTACACTGCTTAGCCTTCTGAGGACAAGTTACCTCCAGTAGATAACCTCCCAACTCCATACTACTCTAGAATGACTAATGACCCACGGGATTCATTCTCTCCTTTTTTTCCACTTTGGAGGAAATCTCCAAATTCCAGAACCCCTTGGTAAATGTGGATCTTCTCTTACTCTGACTACTCTCTCCCAAGAAATTGTCACACATCTCTCACTACATTTTGAATCCCCAGTAGTACCCAGCACATTCTTAAGGTCATCCTAGCTATTTAAAGCTATTTATTATACAGGAAATACTTCTTTCAGCTCCTTGTTTTTTCTACACCACATTAGCAGAAAAGAAGCCACATTTTGTTTTCTATGAGATATATTAAAACAGACTCACATCCTAAGGTAGTAAAATTATAATCCATTAGATCAGCACTGCAGTGATGGTATGTATCATTGAAGCCTTTCTCTGAGAATCATGTCCTCTTCTTGATATCCCTAAGCTAACAAAATGGAGAATTCCCTTTGACCACACATGTGAGTGCACGCATACACACACACACACACACACACACACACACACACACACATACCCTGAGATAGATTAGTGGAACCAACTTCTCCCTGGGGCAGTGGGACAGAAATTAGGCATTGTTAGAGCACTGGTACAGTTAAATCACTGTTAACATTAATGATAAGCATTTATTGTAAGCACCCCTTTTAATGTTTGTTTTTTCTATAAATAAACTAAGATATTGGGCTCTGTGGCAATTTGGCTTACTAATTGACAACTGTTAGACCCTTCTTTTGTGCCCTGGCTTCCTTGAGTAGAGGGCTATCCGGCAACCTGTCCTCATTCCAGCCCAACTGCTTTAAAGACTCCAAATATGCCTTAAGGATGCCACACAGTAGCCATAGCTGTTTGCTAATGAAGCTCATCTTCAAATGCAGAAGACACTACCCCAGCCACAACTGTTTCAAACAGCCTGTACCAGAACTTTGTTCCATAACAAGCCTCAGTGAATTCTAGTAGCCATTTTCACCCAGGCTAAAAGAGGAGCACTTAAACCTAGTGGCCCAGTGGAAGGTCTGTGATTGGTGTAAATACTGTCCTTCATTTGCATAAAGATCTGTGCTGTGATTGGTGTAAACACTGTCCTTCATTCACATGAATGACTGCCACGATTGGTGCAAACACCCTTTCCACACCCCTTTCTGGCTATATTCAGTTCACTTTGTGATCCAGCTAAGAGACACCTTCCTGTGCTGCCCACTGATGTTCCAACATTAAGTCCAGTAAAAGGTTTCTCTCCAGTGTCCTTTTTTTTTAACCCATTTTTGATCTTTATCATTAGTAGAATGAGCTGAGCTCATAACACAGAGAGGAGATGGCAGAAGTGGCAACAGAACAGTAGCAGCAGTGAAGGTGGCAGCAGTAGCAGCCGTGAGTGGGTAATTTAAGAGTTGCAGAGAGCAGCTGGCCAGAAACAATGAGGAACAGAGGCAGTAGGGATAATGAGAGACAGTGGAAGTATAGAGAAGGTGAGAGAAGGTAGAAAGCCATAAGAGCCAAGGATCTCACACATTTTAGGCCTGAGAGCTCTAACACTGGCCACTAGCAACAGCCAAGGATCTCAACATTCTAGGCCTGAAAGCTGTAACACTAGCCACCTGAAAGCTGTGACACTAGTAGCTGTGGATGGAGCTGAGAGTCCCACGACCCGAGGCCTTTTGGGGAGCTGTAACACTAGGAGGTGCCATCTGTTGTTGTCTGCTCTGCTGCTCTCTGCTGCTGGAAGCCAAGCTTTACAGCTGCCAACTTCTGGGGCCATGGGCAGTTAAAGCCCAGAGTACCGGCCCCTCCTCTGCCAGAGAGTCCTTTGATTCCTTTTTGCTGGCTTCCTATTGTGTTGCCTACACTGGTTTTTCCAGGCACACCTTCTCCACATTCCCAAGCCCACAGTACTGTTGTGGTTTCAAAACACCTCTAAACTATATTTCACTTTCTAGTTTCCCAAGAAGACTGAGAGGAACAAAGTTGTTTTTTCTCATTTGCACATTAAAATATCTATCATTGTATTTTCCCAAATATTCTATAGCCTCAAGAAAGAAAACTGCTTCGCTTTTTGTTAATCACCTCAACTTGCTCTTGGTCCCATCTTGCCCTATTTCTCCTAACACCTGGCCCCATCAATTATTCCAGGTCATTAGCATAAAGTGTGAAATTGGTCCACAGACTCATTTTGTTTAGTCTGTATAGGCGTGTGTGTGTGTGTGTGTGTGTGTGTGTGTGTGTGTGTTAAAACGGCACAGACTCTGAACTTTCTCTGAATTCTAACACTCTCTTACTATATTATACTTATTTCAGTAAGTTACCTGCCCAGAGTCTGAAGACATTTTGAGCTCCTGATGCTAGACTTACATTGTCAGCCCTATTCCCTGGGTCTTTTGTTTCTGTTTACATTTTCAGATTCTTCATATTTTTAAAATACAAATTATCTCTTCCTCTGGACCCTGGACCTACTTCTTGTTGTTAGGTGCTATAGAGTTGAGTCTAACTCATAGCAACCCTATGTATAAGAGAACAAAACAGTACTCAACACTATACCATGCACACGATCCTTATATGTTTGAGCTCATTGTTACAGCCACTGTGTCTCCTCTCATATTGAGTCATACCACATCAGAAAATAGAGGTTCTAGGGACTTTATTCCATTTCCATCATTAAGGTCAACTCTACTCTTCCCCAGTTGTCTCTTGAATGCCTTCCAGCCTGGGAGTCTCAATTTCCAGCAATATATTTGACAATACCTCTTTCCTATTCATAGGGTTTTCAATGGCTAATTGTTTTTCCAGGTCCTTCTCCCTAGTCTGTCTTAGACTGGAAGCTCAAATGAAACTTGTCCACCATGAGTGGCCCTGATCGTATCTGAAATACTGGTGGCATAGCTTTCAGCATCACAGGAACACACAAGCCACCACAGCACAACAAGCTGACACACATGAGGATTTTATTCAGAGTACAAGTTAAAAACCTATAAAGACCTATAAGGGCCTACCTGATCCGGATCCCTAGTACCTCACAGCACACGTCTCCTATTCCCCTCTCCCTGCTCCCTCACTCCAATCCAATACAATGTCCCCTGTGCTGCTCCGACAACATGCCAGCCATGTTCCCATGTTAGTGCTTCTGCACAGGATGTACACTGCTTGTCTAGGTACACTGTCTAGGTAAAAATAGGCTGACTTTCTCTTTTTTTCATGTATGTGTTTAGATATCCCTGACTTGAAACCCTACCATAATCACTTGATTAAAAGTGTAACCTATTTTGAAAAGCCCTAAAGAAAAAAAATATAGGCTTCCAGTGGCAGGGTCTGGGTAAGGGGTGGCAGAAGAAAGGTAATAGGAAGAAGCCCTTGAAGTAGCCCAAGAAGCAGGACAAAGAGGTGGACAAGGAAGGCAAAGTTTTCAAGTCTGATTCTAATACTTCTTTGCACTACTCTATGTTTTCATTTTTTGGCATGATATTCTACCTCCTCATTTACCCTAATTCTCTGCAAAGAAAATTCACATATGCATACATGGGTCAAGAATTAAGGTCTGAAGGTAACAATCATACATATTTATGAATTATAGACCTGATTCTTCCAGTTACCAATTTTGAACAAATAATCCTCGGGACTCAGTTTCCTTATTTGTCTCTTGAGTGTTAATATTTTGTCTGCACATTATAAAGAGAAATTTTAACCAACTAAAAGAAGAATATTGAATAAAATATGCTCTATCATTTAATATCCACTACATTGTGGGCTGGATTAAGTAACTTATGTGTATTATCTCATTTATTTCTCATAAAAGCCTAATAAAGAACCAGCCATTATCACCATCATGTTGTAAGAATTAAACTGAAATTTATTGAGTTTTATAGCTAGTTCATAAGTTTACACAATGAAAAAGTTGTGGACCCACAAAAAGTATACAACTCAAATGAAAATATTCGTGGATCTCTTTTAAGCTCTATGGTTAAGTACATGTTGATTTTTGTTGAGTATATCAGCTCAGTGTAGAAACAAATTAATATAGCTACTAGCACTTGCTGTCTCCTAAAGTCATTTAATTCTTTCTAGCTGTAAACCCTTACAGTCCATTACCCAATATTCTAGAACAAGATAGAACTTCTAAACTAGTCATGCGTCTATCTTATTATACTGGTCTCATCATTTGTAAGGGTAGACAAACAAAGGGGACAATGTCTGTTTTATCCCACAGTTCAGCTTCTTGCAGGTCCAAAGGACGAATTATCAACTGAGAGCAATGCTCTTGCAATTTAACCACAAAGGTGTAAACTTAAATTCTTCCATGTTTTTCTTTCACTAAATTCTAACAATTACAACTGATAAGAAAACAGCAGTTATCTGACAATTCTGAATCACACTAATTAAGAACACCAGCCAGGACAGGAAACTTTAATGAAACTACTGTGCTCAACCAAAGCTGCAGTGACTAAAAAGGTCAACCATGTTTTGCTATCTTCTAATTTTTTAAATACCTACACTGACAATTATAGAGAGAAACACAAAAGACTGGAAATTAAATGAGTCATCAAAATATGTAAGACTTTCAGATATTCTTACTGGCTAAATACTGTTGGCAGAGTGGGTTTAAAGAAGAAGCAAAGTGGCTTGATATCAAGAATGCTAGAGCTGGGCGCAGTGCTTCATGCCTGTAATCCCAGTGACTCAGGAGGCTGAGGTAGGAAGATCGGGAGTTCAAGGCCAGAGACAGCCTGCACAATTTAGCAAGACACTGTCTCAAAAATAAACAATAGAAAAAAGGACCTGGGGGTGTGCTTGCCTAGCATGTGCAAGGCCCTGGTTTAAACCCCAGTACTGCAAGGACAAAAAGAAAGCTGGAAAGACCTTCTTGCTCCTCTGCCTAAATCTGCTTCCATATTGTGGCCTAAACTAGAAATTCTCATAAACCAGGATCAAGATTTTCATTCTACAAGAGCCCCAGAGCTGAAGGTATAAAATCTCCCAGGGGACACAATACATCACTTACCTTATTCACACTGAAGTAAAAATGACTGATATCAGATCTTTCCCTGAAAGCAGATTTTTAAGAAGATGGAAACTTTCAAGGACTACCTTTATCTCAGGCTTCTTATTTTATAGTCTTGCCAAAAAATGATGGGTAGCTTCACTTGCATCCCCAGTTTGGCCAAATTTAATGGTTGCCTACTTCAACTGGAAGTTTCTAAAATCTCCAAACATGAGGCAAAAGGTTGAGTTCATATAAGGATCCCTCCTGCTGCTATTACCACATAGATACTGCTCTAATTCTTTGCTTCAATTCTGATCTTCTGTGGTTTAGGTTTGTCTCAGTTTCTGACTCTGTAATCAATGCCCAAGTCTTTTCCTAGGCTCTAAATGCCTTGTTCCCTTTGCTCTTTAATACCAGTATGAATATTAAAACTAAAGGCAATCACCTGCTTGCCTTGTTTTTACCCAGATGTTCTGTTCTTGAATTAATCCCCTCATGGATTTGCTCTAAACAGACCATGAACTTGATTTGGACATCTCCACCACCATGTTTAGCCCTTAGTCTATTTCCCCATTTTGCCTCAGCAATCCACCAAAAAGCTTGACTGTTTCCCTCTGTTCAAAATAATATTCAGCCCACCATAGTGGAAAGAGTGGATACAAATCCAACTCTTTCTAACCTTACCTAAAAAAGAGAATAGTGGTAAAGAAGAGGAGGAGTAGGAAGGCAGTTATGGAGCAATTAAGCATTTGAGCCCTGGAGTCAATCCTGCTTTCAAATTCTAACTTCTCCCTTCATTAGTTTTATTACATCAGGCAAGTTCTTTCTCTACGTGATCTTAGCTTTTTCTTGTATAAAATGGTGATGACAATATCCTCTATCTCATAAAGCTGTTGTGAACACTAAGTGTTGAATTTTAAATTATAATTGTAATTAATTATATGTGTGTACTTATGATGAACATTATGGGTGAAGCATGTAAGAAGCATATGAAAGTGTGCAATAAATGTAAGCTGTCAATATTAAGGAGTTAGGCTGTGGTATGGTTAATCTTTTTTATTTTTGCTGAGAAGAAAAAGAAATCATAATTCCAAATGATTATCATGAAGATCTGAGGATGCATCCAGCTTATTCAACGTATTAATATGCTTAAATTGCAAATGAGGTTACCAAATATGGAGGATACAAGCTATTGAGACCAGGGCCTCAATGGCTGATTTAGGCATTGATCATTTGCATCTATTTGTCTTTTACAGTTTGTTGGACTGTGTTTGCTCAGTTGTTAGACATTGTTTTATTTCCTCCCTATTCCTACTTATTCCTATTCCTACTTATTCCTACTTATTCCTATTCATATTCCTATTCCTACTTATTCCTATTCCTTCTTTCACTTTAATTGCATTTTGCCAAACTCCAGCATGGTAACGTGTGTCTGTTGTTGTATCACTTTCCCAGCATAAAGGATATTTAGTTTTGTTTTGTTAAGAATGCTTGGAGGTAAGGTCATATTTCTTTAATAATACTTGGTATGCAAGGGAAGTCAGTAAGATGTATATTTTGCTTTCAGGGAAGAGAAAATCAGATTTCAAAGTCCTCCATGAGCCTACATACCTTGGCTGTTGAATTAAGCCAAATAGTGATACTATCAGGGGATCAGTGGAGAAGAACACTCTTCTCATACTATCTAACTTTAAAAGAAAAAACCAAACATAAATCAGCAGGCTTTCTGGGCCAACAGCATTCCCTATCATCTGGGCAACCTGACACACACATCTCCACAAATCCACAAACTGATTGTCCTCCTGGGGAGTACTAGTTCAGACTCAGCTAATGAATAATATCAAGGCATTCTGACCAACCTGCAACACATGTGGAAGAAAAGTCCTGAGAACTTGTTGTGTGTTTTTTTAAGGAAAAAAGAAACAAAGCAAATAACAGTGAAAACTCAGGAGAGGGCAAGGTCAGTGTGGTGAAGGGCAAGCCATTTACTGATTCAGATTTCCTCATGCCCAGATACAACTTCTAAAAAGAAAGAAAGGACATTTTGAATGAATACTATTTGAGGAGTTATAAACTTCTAACAATGCAACCAATAGAGACAGAAAACATGGGGATACAAAAAGTTCAGGTACCTATAAAGTTCTAACCATCATCCATGACAAAGCTCTTAAAGCAACTATAGGCATTAAGCCAAGGGCACATGGAGAGATTAGTGGGGGATAAAACACAGATTTTGTGATGTTCTTACCAGTAATATACATTGCAGGAAGAAATCATGTCAGCAGTATTATCTTTTATCATGAAGGACAATGAGATACCTAACAGCTGTTTCACACTTTTAAAGCTATTCCAATCTCACTGAAACATACTTGGGAAGACTTTGGAAAATATACCTTCCACAAACCCTACTATAATGAGGTAAAGCCATTAGAAACAAAGTGGCTGCTTGAGGTTTGCATTCACCATGTGGAGATAGTAAAAGGCCCTGGAGTCACAAACATTGACTTCAATGAACTTGTGATCTGAAAACATTATATGGAAGCTCAGCAGCTACTTTCAAATTTTATTTCCCTCACAATAATTAAAAAGAAGAAATATAATTTTTAGAATATCAAAATGTCTTTAGTACATATTGTAGAGTTAGTCAATGCCAAATTTCTGTTTTAAAAATAAAGATGTTTTTACATCACAGGCTGTGAAAGGAAAAGGAAGCTGAAATTATTATGGATTTCTAAAAGTTCTGCTAAAAACACATAAGATATACCCTCTAACAAATTTTTAAGTGCACAGTACAACATTGTTAACAATAGACATAATGTTGTTCAGCAGATTTTCAGAACTTTTTATTTTGCAAGATTGAAACTCTATACCCATTGGCCAACACATTCCCATTTTACCTACCCTTCGGCCCCTAGCAACCACCATTCTACTTTCTGTTTCTAGGAGCTCGACATCTTTGATATCTCATTTAAGTGGAATCAGGCAGTATTTGTCTTTCTGTGACTCGTTTATTTCAATTAGCATAATATCCTCAAGGTTCACCTGCATTGTAGCATATGACAGAATTTTCTTCTTTTAATATGGATTTTTTTACTCTTCTGCAACACAATATATGACATCGGAAATATTTAGATTCTACATACAAACTTACTTCTGGACTGAGAATTTCTGCATTCAATATCTATAAGAACTAAACATGTTTTTCTCCAAGTTTTTAATTGTTATTTCTTATTCAAAGTTAAAATAGCCATCACCCCTAACTACAGAGGTTCAGGTAAATTGACACTTTTTAAAACTCTTAAATAATAGCTCAAGAAAAGAGAAAGGAATATATACCTGCCTAGTAGGAATTTAACAAATGCAATGATCTGGCAGTTTGGAGAACAGTTTTGACAAAAATTGGTCTGTTTTTCATTTTCTAAAGAAAATGCACATGGCTATTTGGATTTTCAGCAAAGGCCCTATGTAAATATATGGAGTAAAGAATACATTGAAGAAAGATGCAGGCAAGATAGAACAAATAGGTAAAAGATGAGAAATGTCATTTCTAGAAGTTACCAATTATCTGTTCATACTTTTTCTCACTTCTGGTATCAAATTCTTAATCAAGATAGCGATCATGAAAGAAAGGAGAAACTTCATGAACATTGTACTGCAATGCTATGATTCACTCTACAACATGTTTTGCATTTGTAATATGTTGTGTAAATAATGATTACAATTTGGACTTAACCACAGTCCAGTTAATGAAACACTTATTGAAAGTCTTGAGTGTACAAAACACAGTACTAGATGCTGTAGAGGGGATAAAAATGATTGAAACAGTTTCTACAGTTAATAGTTTATGGGGTAGATAGATATATTTTCATTCTGTGGCTTGAGAGTAGTTAGTAAATGCATTAACAGGTGCAAAATTATACTGAAATTCCTGACTTTCAGCAGATGATGTGTTCCTGAAAATGTATACATAAATTAAATTTTCTCAAATTAAATTCCTTTTAGAGAAGAAACAGAAGCTTAATTGAAGCAATACTGTTTTGAGAAATCTGATGAAACAGAAAGTTACTCCCTGATTTGTCCTTTACATTAATCTATATTTTCACAAATCAGTCCAGCTTCAACTGCGGTGGAAGACTTGAGTTAAAAATGTAACACTGAAATATTCAGTAGGCATAAAAACACTAGGAAAAGTAGAATAGGATTACTTCAATAAGGTTTTGAAAATATAGGATTCTTTATAGGTCGTTAAGAAGGTTGTGAAGGTAGAATAGATTTTAAAAGATGTCTGCTAAGTGGTGGTGCACACCTGTAATCCCAGCGACTCGAGAGGCAGAGGCAGAAGGATCGCAAGTTCGAGACCAGAGGCAATCTACTTAATTTAGTGAGACCTTGTCTCAAAAAGTAAAAAATGGGCTGGGGCTGCAACTCAGTGGTCTAGCACTTGCAAAGCATGCAAGCGTGAGGCCCTGGGTTCAACCCCCAGTACCACAAAAAAAAATGTATCTGCTAGACAACATCATGAGAAATCAGAGAATCAGACCATAGTAGACCTTAAACAGAGATTGTTCTACAGTTATCTTTGGTCCTACTGGTTGGGTCAGGGGAGTAGGGAGCAAGGAGAAGTTGACTCCTAGCGTGAATATGGGAGATTCTCCTTGTTTTCAAGTGTCCAGAAAAAAGCTAAAGTAGCAGGGAAGTCTTCCTTAACTCTAAGGCCAGGAGTGTGCAAATCTGACAGCCTACCTGTATTAAAACCATTAGCCCTAAGGGACAGACACCGTGTCTTTCAACACTTGTGGGACACCCATCACATACAGAGCTACAACAAATGTGCCTCATCCCTAATGAGCTGACAGTGAAAGACAAAGTAAAGCAATAAATCAAAAGACCCAACGAAGCCAGGTGTTGTGGCACATACTGTAATCCCAGCACTCAGGGAGCTGATGCAGGAAGATTCCAAGCTTGAGGCCAGCCTGGGTTACATAGAACTTGTGTCAAAAATAAATAAATAAAAAAGAAGCACAATGTCAATCACAGCAAAAGGATCATATGCCCTTCAGAAGGAACCACTTGGGATTTTTCATACTAAACAATTGAGTCTATTGAGTGCCATCAACTGAGATCTACCTCATAGAGACCCTATGTACAACAGAAGGAAATATTCCCAACAATTGTGCCATGCACAAGATCTTTTTATGTTTGAGATCAATGTTGCAACCACTGTCCTTCTTCTCATTTTGAGTTGTACCATATCAGCAGAAGGAGGTGTCCAAAAGGCTTATTCTCATCATTAAGGTCGACTCTACTTTGGGGAGGCAACTTCTCCCCAGTCATTTCTTAAACACCTTGAAGCCTGGGGGACTCATTTACTGTCACTATATTTTACAGTGCTTCTCTGCTATTCATAAGGTTTTCAATGGCTAATTGTTTCGGGAGTGGGCTGCTGGGTTCTTCTCCCTAGTCTGTCTTAGTCTGGAAGCTCAGTTGAAACCTCTCCACCATGGGTGACCCTGCTGGTATTTGTAATATTGGTGGAATAGCCTTCAGCATCACAGCAACATGCAAACCCCCACAGCACAGCAAGCTGACAGACACGTGGGGGAAACAATTGAGTAGATATATTTAAGTAGACGCTAGTATCTATTGAGATCTGAATTAAGAAACTAGAAAATCAAAAGAATAAATACCT
>VMDO01028065.1:0-24415 GCA_007922755.1 Pedetes capensis
GTCTGAAAGACATACAGTATATATATTCCTTCTGCTCAATTTTATTCATATAAGCATATTTTTCTAGAAGCTGTTTTTAAATAGGAAATATGAAGTTTTATCATTATTTCAAATATTATTTTGGACCATTCCATTGATAGCATAACAATGTTAAAGCTTATAATACAGATGACATTTATTGCTTGTTATTTATCCATTATTTTGCTGCCTGCAGAGATTTTTCATTATTATTTCCTCTATTTGAGCTGGTGTTACTGGAGGGGTCCCAGGATCTTCTTTGGTTCTGGGTGTAGTGTCCGTAATACCAGGTGGGTTCTTGGATAAGTGAATCAAATAATTGAGTCTGGGAAGCCACATAAGGCAAAATAAAGTGAAAGTTTTATTTAGAACATTAAGGAAAGTGGAAGTAGTAAGGAAAAGTAAAAGTAAAGAAAGAAGAGAGGAATCTCTGATACAATGAGGGTTGGGGCAGGGGAGCCCATATGTTGTCTGGCTAAGGGTATATATAGTGTCTGGGACTGTGTTAGCAGTCTTACCTTGGATCCTTCCAAAACTGTGCCTGATGACAACTGGTATTGGGGCTTTCAAATTTTGCTGTCCTCCACTGTTTGGTTGGCCCAGCTAGGTTTTTGGTTGGCCTTTAATTCAGTTCCAGTGTGCATTTCCCTGCCCAGTCTCCTAGGGCAATGTTATTATTTGTTTTCTACTCAGCGACTGTGACAATGAATAACCAATAGAAAATAAAGACTGTCAATTTAGCTGGAAACCTGACTTGAGTTGTTTTTCTGCCATCCATGGCTCCCTACTCCTCCTTCTTCCCAGTTCCCCTTTCACTGGCAAGATAAATTTTAAGAGTATTTTTTTCCTGCATTTGAAGCCATTTGCATTTACACATTTGAAACTGTTTGTTATTAAAATGTGCTTTAGAACTCAATAATATTGATACTATCCTTTCAATAGTCAATAAGACTCAGATTTCTCAAGGCTAATAATCAATCAATGTATATCTTTTATTTTAATGCATTCTGTGTCTGTTTCTAGTGTCTGAAAAAAATGTAAACTTTTCGGAGAAAGAATGCTTCATTTGGTCATTCCCAGTAAATGTGGCAAAAGTAGTACTCATTCAAAGTTTGTAAAGAAATTATCATAGAATAATAAAATCAACAAGAGTTTCCATCAGTAGAGAGTTGCTCAAATCAATTATAATATGGTATAATTAAATATCACCTCAAATCAATTGAACCATTACCATTTTTTAGATCAAAAACAAGTAGACACAGTGAATTTCATGAAGCTCACTGTAATACTATCCAACAGTTTAAAAGAAAGGAGATTCTTTTGTGTTTATAAAGAAAAATGTCCTCAAAATATGCTTAGTTAAGTAAAAAACAAAGCTGTTGAAGAATATGCTCTTTATGATCTCATTCTATTTTTGAAGAAATAATGAAGTTTGGAAATACATGGAAAATTCTGAAATGATACAAGTAATACATAAACTCTGGAAAGAGTCTAAGGAATGAAGAAAATGGGAATGCTGACTTTACTATTTACATGCATTTCTACTATTTGATTTTTAGGATAAGTCAAAATTAAGGGTTCATATATATCCCATTATCAGCATCATCCCCCAGAATGGTACATTTGTTACTATTGATGAGCTTGTATAGGTGCATCATAATTACCCACAGTCCATAGTTGGTGTTTGAGTTTACTTTTGGTGTCATACATTCTAAGATTGTGGGCAAATGTATGATGACATGGCTCTCCTGTTGTAGTATCATACTGAATAGTCTTACTGCCTTCACAATTTTCTGTTCTCTGCCTCTTTATTCCTCCACCTTCTAACCCCTGGCAAATCTACTGTTTTTACTATCTCCATAGTTTTGCTTTATCCAGATTGCCATATACTTGAAGTTACGTGGTGTGTACCCTTTTTGACATTGGCTTCTTTCACCTACTAATATATATTTCAGTTTTTGCCATTTTTTCATGGCTTGATATTTCATTTCTTTTTAGTGTTGAATAGTATTTTATTGTGACAATGTACCAGAGTTTATTGATTAATTCACCTACTAAAGGACTTAACTGTTGTTTTAAGTTTTGTCAATTATCAAAGCTGATATAAACATACATGTTTTGGGTTTTTTTTTTAGACATAGTTTTTAGCTCCAAGGAGCATGATTGATGGATCATATGGTAAGGCTCTGTTTAGTTTTATAAGAAACTGTCGAACTGCTTTCCAAAGTGTTTATTCCACTTTGCTTTCTCATCAGCCATAAATGAGAGTTGCTTATCTCTACAACCTCATTTGTGTAGCTGTTGTGGTATTTTAGGCATTTTAGTATGTGTAATAGTATCTCATATATATGTTTAACAAATAGCTTATTAAAATTCAAAGCATTTAAACCAACTTACCTCAGTACCACTCAAAAGGGTAGTTCCTTGTTGATAGTTTGCAAACTTTACAAGTCTTCAATGAGATAGGTACAAATTGGAAGAAGCATTTAGAAATTTTGAAAATAATTTGCTAAGTAATTTTACCTTTATTGAATCTAATTATGAAAAAATTAAATCTTGTCTTTTGTATGTCATTTTTCACTTTATTAGTTCAACAATTGATTTTCATTATCCTTTTCAAAGGAATCTATGTTTTATTTGGATTTTTAAAGAACTCTTTACAACAGGTAGTTTGGCAAGCACTACTTTATCATTTTTCCAGCTTTTTGAAGTATGATTGACAGATAAAAAGCACATATTTTAGGTGTAGTATATTGTATACCTTGTTTCATGACTTCTGCAATTGAGCTTATTAATATATCCATCACCTCACATGAAGTCATTGAATAAGTAAGTATAGAACAAATAAATAAATAAATGCCTTTGACAAATTTGAGAAATTTTCAGGTAACAGAATAGGCAGAATTTGATGATGCCTTGCATTGATACCAGGGAAGAGAAGTCAAGGAAAATTCCCAGATTATTCACCTTGATATCCTAGGAGGTGCTGGTGTCATTCCCTAAGATAAGAAACATTGGAAGAGTAGCAGACTTAGGATGTAGTTGCAGATAATGCATTCATTTTTGAACAAATTGTCTTTGAGGTTACCTATGAGATGTCCAGTACACAGGCATGTGGATTAGAAGCTCAAAGTACGAAGAATGTGGTGAAGCTGTAGATTTCACAGTTATAGTCATAAAAATGAATGATATCATCTAATATGTAAAAGAGCAAGAAAAGAGACTCTAAATAAACCTCTGAGTGGCTAGCAGAGTGTTTGGCACATGGTAGATAATTAATACCACCATTATATTAAGAAATATATAGATATGAATCTGTCTATATTCTTAGACCACATTTTCCTCACTAATCCCATTTTCTCTTGCACTGTACATCCTTCTAGTAGATAGTACCTGGGACTGAGAATAGAATGAGGAAAAAATTCAGAAATATACCGAAAGACCAGAGGGATGCAGTCATGTTGAATGTTCCTAAAAGATCAAATAACAAGGAACAGGGAAATGTCTATGGGCATGCATGTCATTGAATACCTTAGCAAATATTCTTTTTTAGGGGGAATGGGATAATAGCTCATGAGAACTGACTGAAAAGTAAATGAAAATCTCAGAAATGTAGACAATATCTCCACCTTTTACCCAGAAGATGTAAAGAAAAGTCAAGAAATATTGGAGTTATTAATGAGTTATGCTGTGGGCAATAAGGACTGATTTATTATCTATCCCTTCTCATTAAATAATTATATTCTAATTTGAAATATTTTAATATTTTATGAATAGTACTAGCTATGGAAATAGTGCTAATGAGAAATATATAATTTCTTAAATGATCATTAAGTGTGATTATTATATGTATTGCTTCCTATAGTTTTAATAACAAATTCCTGTAATGTGTTTACAAATTACTATTGAGAAAATTTACATTTAAAAAGATTAAATGACCTGTCTATTAAGTCATTACATGACTTGCCCCAGGTCATTAGGTACTAAATAATAGAATCCAAATGTAACTTGGCATCATATCTTTTCAGATTTTTTTGTGGAGGGGATTTTGCTGGGGGTTTAACTTAGGTCCTCTTGGATGCCAGACAAAGCACTCTGCCACTGAGCTACATCCCCAGCCCATATTATATCCCTTTGAGATACACTCTTAATGTGTCCGCTTTCATTTCTTAAATATCACAAAAAAGCACACATTATGAAAAAAATGCATTACTTCCAGAAGTTCACACATATTTCACTCATTTACTCCATGAGAAAAGGAAAAACAAATTTCAAAGAGATTTCACTAGAGGACAGCAGTTCTTGGTGCCTGATTTAACATTTACAAAATTGGTGACATTTCCTGAGATGAGTCAATTTTCCATAGTAGTGCTAAGTTACCTCATTATAAATTTAAGGCTTTAAACTACATAACTTATCATTTAATTGCATAAGACCACCTTATTGACAGACTAAAACATGGAATGGGTACATTTTGATGGAGAGCAGAGCTCAGGAAGAAACCAGTCACTCACCACAGGCTTACATGAATACAAGTACAGCATTTGCAGAGTATTGGAGCACTTGGAGAATGTAGTAGATTCTTCACTCCCCCAGACATACACACATCCTTCTCTCCATTCAGCATTGAAAATCTCAGATATTTAAAGTTTCCTTCATTTGTATCATTCCTTATGTTGTTGTTAGGTGCCATCAAGTTGAATCAGACTCATAAAGACCCTATGTACAGCAGATCAAAACACGTCCCGATTCTGTGCAGGCACACAATCTTATTTATGTTTAAACCCATTTTTGCAGACATTGTGTCAATCCATCTGGTGGAGGTATTTCCTTTTTTTTTTTTTTTTTTTTTTTTTACTGACCTGTCACTTTCCCAAACATAATGTCTTTCCCCAGGGATTAGTCTCTCCTGACTACATGTCCAAGATATGTAAGACACAATCTAGCCATCCTTGCTTCCAAGGAGCACTCTGGTTGCACTTCTTCTAGGAGACATCTGTTGGTTCTTTTGGCAGTCCATGATATATTCAAGAGATGTCTCCAGCACCATAATTCAAAAGCATCAATTCTTCTCCTGTCTCCCTTGTTCAATGTCCAGCTTTCACAACCATATGATGCGACTGAAATACCATGGCATGAGTCAGGCAGACTTTCGTCTTCAATGTGACCTGTTTACTTTTCAATACTCTAAAGAGATCATTCTTGATGGAAGATGCTTATTCCAAGGTTGCTTTAATTTGTTCTTTGGGAACTACAGCACCTGGGTTCCAAGCCACTTAGGTTTGACCAATTAGATGCTTGGGAGGAGAACCTTATTTCTGGAATGAGTGACAGGCAGAGGATGTTTTTACTTCACCTAGTGGATTAGACACTGATATTTGTAATCCAAACCTCAGTGGAAAGCAGTAGTATATAACCCACAAGGACAAAAAGGAAAGGAAATGACATTAACAATATCCTAGACATGCAAAGACATCTAGTGAATAGTAACTTAGTAGACCAGATAAGAACAAAACTCAAGTTAAAATGAGTAATTACTGAATTGAGTTTATTATCGCCACAAAATGAACCAAGAATAGAATATAGAAAATATCTCTGAAAGCAGAGGCTGCATTTGTGGGTGCAAAACATACTATTACTTGAAATGCTGTAGAATCATCGAGATAACCATATCTTCTTCCTTACCTAAGACGGAACCTGGAGAATGATTTCTTAGAGTTAGCCAGGCAGACTCTGATCTTCATGCCAGTTTGTTGTTATTATTGTTGTTAGGTGCTGTCAAACTGAGTCTGACTCATAGGGACCCTATGTACAACAGAACAAAACACTCCTGGACATTGTGCTATGCCCTGCACTATTGTCAGTGCTTCCTTGTTATTCATAGGGTAGAAACAGCTACGTGCTAGGTTGAGAAATTTAAATTAGGGTTGTAAAGGAAAAAATGAGACCACTAACTCCCTACAATTTGAGGCTCACAGAATGCTGGCAAACAGCCAAGCATGGCTGCATACACCTGTAATCCCAGCAACTCTGGTGGCACAGGCAGGATGATTGAAAGTTCAAGGCCAGACCTAGCCTGTGTAAGACCCCAACTCAAAATAAAAACTAAAAAATGGGTTAGGGATGAAGCCCAATTAAAAAGTATGTGTGAGGCTATGGGTTCAAACCTGCAGCACCACACACATACCATACACACAAATTGCTTCAAAACAGGCTAAGACTTTTAAGTCAGGAGGATAGATAATTCTTTTCTGGGTAACTAGCTCAAAAGAAAATGACCTTAGCAATAGATAGATATCCCTGCTGAGAAACAGCTCAACAAGATCACCCTAAAATGAAGTCTTCTCATTGACAAGCCCAGAATGTACCCTCATTTTAAAAAATAAAAAGTTAAAAAATATTTTAAATCAACACTCAAGTGATTCAAACTTAAATAGCAGGTGAGTGCTACATGTTACAAAATACTTGAGAAAATTTGATGTCTATGAAAGGAAAGAAAGAAGTGGGCAGATCAGGCAAGGTTATCCAAAGACCATGATGTAGGTCTGATGAAATCCCTTGCCAACTCACAAGGGAGCTCCAAAGCACAGAGTGCTCTTCAGGGATGGCCTGCCTTTGGCAAAAATAGATAGTGATTTTTCCAGTCACCATCTTCCTAAGTTACTCATTAGAGCTACTCTGAGAGGAGAAAAGTGTAAATAACCTCGGCTCAAGAGGGAAAATGGAAGCTGAAGATGCTACATCTGGAGGCTATTAGCTAACTACACTTTTTGTAGCTGGGCAGCATGCCCTTTCTTTAAGGGAGACTTAAGTGAAACATCTCAATAGCTACCACACTTACCAGAGAGTGACTGGTTGAAGGTACTTGTCCACATATATTATCCTCATCTGAGCAATTCAAAATAGTCACTGGCATCTTGATACAACTGTTGATCTGATGAACGTATTTTTTAAATATTTTATCCAATAAACCAAGAAATCCTAGAATTATTCTGCAGTTATTTGGCTATTAGGGTAGTACATCTTTGCTATAATGTGTCAGGCATATGCTATCTTTTTAGGTCTGTATGATAATTTAGTCATCTGATACCTTGGGTATTTTATCAACTCATAGGACTTTAGGCAGATTGACTATAATGATGACTTTTTTTGGATAGGACCTAGGAAGCAAAGAGTAGCAGTATACTAGATGTCTCAGAATGACATGTGCAGCTAATATGAATAGAGACAAAGTTTATGTGAAATCCAATAACTTAAAACACGTTCCACTATCACCTGCAAATTCTAGATATTGCCTTCACCTTCACATTAGGAAACACACTCAATGCTTAGTATACCTTTGAGTTTTGAGGAGAAAATAAACTATACTATCATGTAATGTCTTGGTTTATTTCAGATGTTCTGAAAGTTTTCCAGTTTGGGGAAATGGTACGAGGGGAAAAGAAGTATATTCTAGTAGGCATATTGGTAAGCAACACTGCGGCTGGGCTCTTGTAGAAGAAAAAACCCAGGAGTGCTTTAAATGTCTAAGAAGAGGCAGCTTTTATATGTCTCCTGTGCTATACTATAGGGATGGATTCCCACAAGAAGCCTTTGGAACAAAACTACACCATCTTCCACAATTACCTTCCCATCATTTAAGAAATATCTTTTTTTTTTCCTACCAGAGACTAAAACAAAATAAATAGGTATGAAGCACCAGTGCCATCTTAGCTTCCTATAGAAAAATGTTTATTGTTCGATTCACTAATTCACAAGTTGGGGTGTGCTTAGCAACTTTTCATAATCATATGAAATAAGTGAATATGGTAGATTAAAATCAAGAAGGTACTGAAGGCATTGGAGTCTCCATAACTTCAAAGTTCTGCTCCTAATTCCAGGCTACTGCTCCTTTACTCTGTAATTACAGACTCATGGAGAATTACCTATGACCAGTTGTCTAAGAAGGGACAATATCAAGAAAGGTTTAAACATAGATATTTGTGATAAATAGGCATCCAATAGAAGTTGAGTACTAACATATACTAGCTCAATCAGAAGTGGGCATTGTAAAACAGTGGAGAAGGAGAACCTTATCAGTTATTTATAAATAGTCAGATAATTATTTGGATGGGATGGTCAAGGACTTGGAAGAAGCTAGAATTTGTGGCAAAGATACCTATAGAGGACATATATAAATGGACCTCCGAGATGGTCCCTGAATTTGGTATTTGTTTCCCAAATTAATGTTTATCCATTACTTTTTCTGTTAAAAAGAGGCAGAAAAGATAACATTTGACTTCCTTCTCCAGCTTTCCAGGGAGTTCTTAACAGACTTGTGAACCAAGCAGACATGACAATTGTTCATGTGTTTAGTAATGTTCACTTTTTACACAAAGTTGATTTCTCTCTTGGCACTATTAATTTAGCAAATAAAAACAACTAACTTTTGGCCTCCAAATGATAATATGACTTAATATAAATTAGGAGCCATATAGCAATAGAATGATGTATTAACTTTTATTCCTCAGGCAGTGTTGTTGTTGTTGTTAGGTGCCGTTGAGTCGGTATCCGACTCATAGCGACCCTCATAGGGTTTTCAATGGCAGATTGTTTCGGGATTGCCTTGGGAGTGGGTTGCCACATCCTTCTCTATTTTTGAGGTGCTGGGAATCAAACTTGGGACCTCAGAGACTGCAGAGCGGCGCTCTATCAACTGAGCTAAATCCCAGCCCATTCCTCAGGTTGTTGTTGTTGTTGTTAGGTGCCATCAAGTCGGTATCCGACTCATAGTGACCCTTGTAGGGTTTTCAATGGCTGAGTGCTTCGGGATTGCCTTGGGAGTGGATTGCCAGGCCCTTCTCCCATTTTTGTGATGCTGGGAATTGAACTCCGGGCCCCAGAAACTGCAGTGCAGCGCTCTACCCACTGAGCTAAATCCCAGCCCCCATTCCTCAGGTAGGAAGTACTAATTTACACTAACTTAAAAAACATCTGAGTTGTATTTGCTTTTCCTTGTCTACCTTTTTGTTTTAACTGTGACTTTAAAGCTTATGGAATATCTTGTACATTATTTATCTTATGAAATATGAACTCCTTTTTCAGGAAAAGGGTGAGACAATGCTATCTATAAGAATCAATGACCTTACCAGGTACTTTATCTCTCAAGAAAAAAAGACTTACAGAATGGCAGAATGTCAATGGAGAAACAGATAAGCTCTAGTTTACAGTTAACGTCTTATAGTGTTGAGGTACTGTGGTATAGGATGTTTAGCATGCAATCCAGAATGTGTACATAGATTTGGGAACCAAAGGATAAAAATAGAGGTCACACAGCCCATCATTTATCTTAATTACCTGCTGGTGACATTTGGGCTAGTAGATTCTATGATTCTGGGCCCCATAAGCTAAAGACATTTTAATGCTCAAAGTAGGACTCAACTTTGTTCTGGAGCACGTTTAATCCATTTGAAAGCTAAATATTCTACCTGTCCATATTATGCTCTCCTCAGCAGTGAGAAAACAAGATAAGAAGTTATGATGAATTTTGGATTATTTACCCTATCAGAGGAAAATGAAGTGCCTGATAAGCAAAGAGACATAGAATAGCTTGGAAACAAGCAAGATGCTCTCTGTTTCTGTTACCTTACGCTGCTCTATTCAATATTAAATTTAGTGGAAGAGTATAGGAAGCATACACAGGAAGTACCAACAATTTTGATCCCTCAAAAGTGAACTTATTGTATCTCAATTAATAAACAAAGTTTATATGGCTATTGTCTAAAAATCTATAACTATGAAAGCCTGACTATTTATCTCTGCTGGCAGATGTGTCAAAATGGTATGTGTAACTTTGAGTTGCTAGGCACACCCAAACTTGTGGATCAGTGAATCGAACAATAAACACTTTGCCCTAGGAAGCTAAGATTGCAATCACTGGTGCTTCATAATTAGCTATTTGTTCAGGGTAAATAGTTCTGTAGTAAAGACTTGACCATTGTTAGTTCTTGGAAGCAATAATAGGGTCCTTTCTTACTTGTCTGTGTGGCATGGTATGCTACAGAGAAAGACAGCCAGGCTTTGACAACAGAGCTGTTTTTTTACTTTTCTTTTACATGACTTGTCAAAAACCTAAGGTAAAATGAAAAATGAACCAGCTAGCAATGGGGTGAAAAATGATTCTGGAGGTTTTGAGTTTTAATGGACTCTGATGATGTTTGGAAGACATTTTCATTATGTGGTGGTTGAATGGGGAATAGTAGGTGCTTTTTCATTTAGAAAATTGTTTTTCCCTATTCCTTGTCTAGGAATCAAATGATCTTTCAATATTGGATACCACATGTGAAATCAGTGGTGATCATTAGCACTCCAGGGAAACAGACTGGAAAAAAATCTCAGAAGGTTCTACATGTAGCATCCCATGTTGAGTAAAGAGCACTCACTTTTAAGTCAATCTGTACTTTCTACCAGATAAAAGAAGATATAAAGTCCTTTTCAACAGTTCCTACAAATATATTTCCTTCCATCTATGCATCAATCTATCTACTCACCCATCCATGTAGCAATCAGCCAGCCAGCATCCAGCAAGCCAGCCAGGCACCATAATTAATCTATTTATTGAAATATTGTAATATATATGACATTTTATAATCTTTTGTTGGAAATATGAAAAAATAATCATATGTCAAACAAAACACTGTTGTAAAGGAAAATAGATTTATCTACTCCACAGTCATCTATAGAGTATAAAATTAAGAAACTAAGCAATAAGAAATGATATTGTTTCAGTGGTACTGGGCCATTGAACCTAGAGCCTCACACATGATAGGCAAGCACTCCACCACTGAGCTATACCCCACAGCCCCTTTTTATTTTTTTATTTTGAGACAAGTCTAAGGTGTGCAGGCTGTTTCTGGACTCAAACTCACAATCCTACTACATCAGCCTTCCCAAGTCACTGGGAATACAGGTGTTCACTATAGTGCCCAGCTAGGAAGTGAATTTTAATTTTATGGCAATCAGGACCAACTGAAAAACAAGCTAGAAGATGATCCAGGGCTAAGTCACAAAACATATTACTCTTTCAAAAAGTGTCTGGTCTTCCTGAAATTATATAATTTGACTAAACACACACACACACACACACACACACACACACGTATATAATATACATATTATATATATATACCAATATGCTTAAAATAATTCAAAACGAAGTGATATAATCCTTGACAATGATTATACATTCACTGCATCCCTTCATTGTTTTGAGTTGTCTCACATACATTGGTATATATGTAAATAAACATAAATATTATACATAATATTGTGTAAGAATATTATATTAAAATGTTCACAAAATGCGTGTGTATATTATATATGCCTGCAGCCATAGCCCTGTGGCATCTGATCCCATCAGATCTTGGAAGCTAAGCAGGGTCGGGCCTGGTTAGTACCTGGATGGGAGACTGGCTGGAAACACCAGAAGCTGTAGGCTTGGGAGAAGGACCTGGCAACCCCCTCCCAAAAATCAATCTGCCATTGAAAACCCTATGAACAGCAGAGAAGCACTGACAATGGTGTTTCCCCTGTTGTACAGAGGGTCGCTATGAGTTGGATACCGACTCGACGGCACCTAACAAGAACAACAACATATTATATATAACGTATGCTTATATAATATTATATGAACATGTGTAATTTTATATCATAATTGAAAAATATCCATGGAATGGTGTGATACTATTTTGGAATAGTCAGGAAAACTCCTAAGGAAGAATTAAAATGAAAATACTTAGAGTTATGGTGGTGACCAAGGTTTAGGTAAGTGGGAGGCAGAAGGGGAGGTATTATATGGAGGGTCATGCTAGACGAGTAATCAGAGGGTGGATAATTTGATGTTTCTTGCTTCCATGAGTAGTAAAACCTGGCAACAATGATAAAAATGTATAATTCTAATTCTCATATAAATGTTAGGTGGTTTTCCATCCAGTTTATTGTTTTAATTTCTTTTACTCTTCCCATGTCTTGTTAATTTGCTTTCTTTTGATTTGAACTTATTTTCTAGAACTGGGGAAAATTAAAATATTATTGCATTAACTCCCCACTTTAGAATTATCCACGAAGAGCATGTGATAGTGTCTCAGGGCAGTCCCAGAAGAGTTCAAACTCTGTCAACATAAAACAGAATCGATTCTTGTTGTACAGTTCCTTCTAGTGTAATTGGCTTCTTCTTTGTCACTCAGCTTTCCTCAATAAGTATTGGCAAATCTTAACAGCTTTTACCCTTGTTGATCTGCATGACAGACCCCTACTGATTCCTCGGCTGCAAATTAAATGCTTGAAGCTGAACAGGGATCAGATTAAAAATTCACACTTCACAGACACCCGCTCAGCAGGAGGATTCCGACTCTTTAAGCCAACTTGAAAGAATGAAAACAGGCTGCTCTTGTATGGAAACCCTTTAAAGAAGGAACCAGAGGAGCTGTAATGTGATATTAAAGCTAATTTCTTACAGACTGAGAGATGCCTTGGACACAATTAATAAACAACAATAATAATGATAATATACTGTCTTGTCAAAACATGCTTTATGCACACAGTACTGTGACTTATTATTTAACAGGAGTGTTGGCTATAATCTCATTGGCATCTATCAGAGCTTTATGAAATGGAATTAATATTACAATGGGATCATTTCTTTAGGGGCTTTGATGCAGTAATAGATTGTGTCACATTGTGAGTTGTCTTGAGATATAATTACTCTTAATACACTTTTGAGCTATTTTGTGATGCATCTTGCTAATGATCTAGTATAAATAAGATAAACAATACAAACTATCTGAGCATTGGGTTTTGATAGTCCAAATTTTTTTTTGAAATTTATTGATTCATTAATTAATATATTCTTAATATCAGACACAAAAGAGAAGACAGACGTTTCATCAACTATATACAGAATTATTGTTGTTGTCAGGTGTCATCAAGTCGGTATCCAACTCAGCGACCCTCTGTACAATAAGGGAAACACTATTGTCAGTGCTTCTCTGCTGTTCATAAGGTCTTCAATGGCATATTGATTTTTGGGAGGGGGTTGCCAGGTCCTTCTCCCAAGCCTACAGCTTCTGGTGTTCCCAGGTGGTCTCCCATCCAGGTACTAATCAGGCCCGACCCTGCTTAGCTTCCGAGATCTGACGGGACCGGATGCCACAGGGCTACAGCTGCAGGCATATACAGAATTAGGGGATCCTGTTCTCAGTGCAATAAAGACCAAGTGTCTGGAAATTTTTTCTCATATTCTCAGTATATCATTCAGTTATTCCTAGTGGGTTGTTCCCTGCTGTTGAATTAGAATTTTGGGAAGCTTCCACATGAGTCACAGTAAAGTTCAATAGCTGAGAACGAATATATGATCCACATATACTGCTAATATGTCATACTTAACACTGAATCCTAATTCCTGAATTGAGCTTCTCCATTATTCAACATGGCTAAAGCTGTTGGTTACTTGCTGTGCACTTATTTTCCTAATCTTCATTGGTCACAGAATATTGAAGTTTTAAAGCAGTTTTATGTCCATAGTTATAGAATGAATTATAGTGATTAATCAGTTGTGGCAATTCTCTTCCCTTCCTACTGATAGGACAGAGGTAGACTGAAACCTAATTCTAGCCAGAATAGAAGTAATCATCTAGAAGTTCCTGACGGGGCTAGGGTAGGAATGTTTCTTTTGCAAATAGAGGGTCATGGGGATGTGATACTTTTCCCCATCACTTCCCATCATTATTTGGATATTGGCAGAAAAACCAATCTTAGTGGCACAGCAGTCCTGTTGGAAGCACATAAAATCATATCATAAATACACTGTGGATGGCAGAAGAGCTAGAAAGTGTTGCAATGAAAGGGTAAGATGTAATGGTAGTTGGAATGGGACAATGTCAAAAAGGTAAATACGAGTAAATGAAGTTCAGTAGTATTTTAGTAGGAGAAATCAACAGGAATTGATATTTGTCAATGGAAGAAAAATAGATCAGGTAAGTTGATCATATGACTCAACGAAATATACTATCAAATAAGAAAAAAGTGAATTTTGTAAACCAAACCAAACTAAGCAACCAAACAAATAAATAAAAATCTGAGTAGCCTTGAGTAACACAACTTTAAATTTCAGACAAAGGAGGTGAAAACCATAAAGGAACTGACGAGTATACAGAGGGGCAGTAGTAAATTGCCGAGTGTGTTTGTCACAAAAATTAAAACAAGTGATTGTGTCAAGTTGATGAAAATGGTTAAGTTTAATAAATGCAGAATGACAGGAGGTCAAGAAATGTAATTTTTAGTAGTGTCTAAACATTTCAGTAATAAAGAGGTTCTTATTGCACTTGATAGGAACACTTCTTTTGAGGTCTATCCCTAAGAATTACCAGAAACTCTGAGGGCCCAGTTACTCCTCTGAAGGTGACCACTAATCTTCTGTAGTTAGTCATCCCAAATAGGAGGGTCCATTGAAAATATTAGAAATCAAGTCCAATGTTATGATTTGCCCAGGTAGCATAGGGATGTCATATGAAGCAGAAAATCCTGAGATTCTTGATAGCAAATAGGCATAATAATGGAACCAGATATGAAAAGAAGTCTAGATGACAATGGGCAAGACAGGGCCTGGGGTTGGGACCCAATGACTATTTGTAATAGAAGTATCTTGGAATCAGAAACATCAGTGGAACTAGGGGAATCAGGGAGATGTCTGCAAGAAAATGTGTTTTTCATTTCCTTCTACATGCTTTCCTCATATCACATATAGTCATGAATTCTTTTAATTATCATTCATCTTTATGACTCACAGACTTATACTTCCAACCTGCATCTTGCCTTTGAGTCTTAAATCCATTTAGCTAGCTCTGTATAGGACTTTGCCTCTGAAATGTTCCATAAATATAAAAAATTCAATCTGGTAAATTGAAGTAATGATGTTGTTAGGTGCCATCAAGTCAGGTCCGACACACAGTGACCCTCATGGGGTTTTCGATGGATGATTGTTTCAGGATTGGTTTGGGAATGAATTGCCACGTCCTCCCATTTTTACGGTGCTGGGGATTGAACCTGGGACCTCAGAAAGTACAGAGCAACGCTCTGCCAACTGAGCTAAACCCCATCCTGAAGTAATGATGTGTCTCCTTTAAACTTGCTTCTTATTTCTTCTATCTCAATGGTGTTTGTTTGTTTGTTTGTTTGTTTCAGTACTAGAGGTTGAACCCAGACTAGTTTTCTTTTGTTATCATTGTTTTGTTTTGTTTTTGTTTGTATGTATGTGTTTGCAGTTTGGGGGTTTGAACATATTAAACAAGCACTATACCACTGAGCTGAATTTCTAGGCCCTGTATATATATATATATATATATATATATGTATATATATATATATATATTTTTTTTTTTTGAGAAATGGTTTCCCTAAGCTCTGCAGGCTGCCTCTGGTCTTAAACTTATGATCCTCCTGTCTCAGCCTCCTGAGTCTTTGGGATTACAGGCGTGTGCCATGGCGCCCAGCTTATTGATGGTGTTTTAATTCATCTAGTTGGCAAAAAAACAAGAAATGATTTGTTTGTCATGCATCTTCATCTTTTATTGCTAACATTTCAATCACGTACTAATTCATTCTGATTTCATTTGCTAAATACTTCTCACCTCCATCCATTTTTCATCTTCCTTAGCATTATTCCATTATATGTCATCATTACCTCTTATTTGATCATTATAATACCTGTGTACTTCTCTGCCTAACACTAGAAGTGGATCTTGACAAATCATCTGGTATATAATGTAGGTGAAATGGTAATTTTAACATGCAGAATTAATTTTGTCATCCTCCTTATTAATATATTTCAAAGGCTTGCCAATGCTTTTGGAACAAGGTCTATTTTTATTAATTTAATTTTAAGACTGCAATAAAGTGGACCTTGCTTATTCTTGAAGTACTATTTCATACTGTTTTTCCCAATGCTTCTAACTCCAGCCTTATTGTCCTTTCAGTTCTTCAAAATGAAAGCTCGAAGTTTACCTCTTCAGATAAGTATTCTTTGTGTCTTTCAATTTTGATTTAGATGTCAGATCAAGATTGTATGTGTTTCTACTACACCACAATCTCCATTAAGAAACCATTTGTATCTTATTATGGTTAGACTTATTTATTTCTCCTTCCCAAGTTATAAGAGGACAAGAAGCATCCTGACCTTCACATCAGTGTATTGTCAGGATATAGGACAACAAACAGAGATGTTCTCAGTGAATAGCATTGAGTAACTGAATGATGACAGGCATTGTCTTGGGTTTAGCAAAAGCTTAATAATACTTTAATCCATATTTGGCATTTCACAACAGACATGCCATCCATCAGCGCCATACTCAATGTAGTTATCTTTAATTGATGATGTCACTCCTCATTGTGAATCTGGTAGAGCATTGTAGTTCCTCTGAACATGCTGCCACTACCAATCACCTGGAGTTGACATGTGAGATAAAGCCTATTTTTCTTTCATACTGTGTATTGTATAAGCTAAATTTGAATGAACAGCTGAATGTTAATAAGTCTTTCCTATGTTCACATTGTTTTTCTGTTTGTACATCTTAGTACTTTTTTCCACACAAAAATGCTGTAGCTTCCAAAAATGTGTTTTCTTATATAGATTTTAAAAATAGTTTTAAGATATACCAAAAAAATTCCCAAAGAAGTTGAAAGGTAAATCTTGGTACCTATGCTTGGTCTTGGTATCTGAGATTCTTCACAAAAAAAAAGAAAAAGGAGAGAAAGAATGAAAGAATGAATGAAAGAAAGAAAGAAAGAAAGAAAAAGGAAAGGAAAGGAAAGGGTGAAAATGGGTCATTAGAACCTGCGTTCATCAAACACAATGATTCTCCAGAAAATTTATTATTTGTTTACTGTGCATTTAAAATTGTACTGTGGTAACCTTAGTAAGTCAATTATTACCCTTACCTCTGAATACCTCAAATTTTATCCAGTGGTAAAATTATGTAAGAGACTAATTAAAATAGCATGTGAAAAGTACCATCAAGGAATGATAAAGAAAGTACTGTAGCATTAAATAGAAAGAATAAATTAATAATAACTGGGACAAGAAAGCAAGCTCTGGCGAAGAAGTGATGTATGATATGGAGCTGCACCTCCAAGAACAGTATCTTCGTTTCTCTTTGCAGTCCTATACAATGCCATAGCCTTCCCTTCAAGATCCTTCTGCCTTCAGATACTAGTTTCCTCCTTCTAAATCTCTAAATCTTCTTCCTCTACACCTTACTTTCAAATGATGACTTTAATTCCTATTTCACTGAGAGAAAATAAGTGCCTAAAAAAGAAATTTCCAGAGGTTCCCAACACGACTTAATGTGTCTCCTGCTTCAGGGTTGTGTGATACCTTGATAACTACCTGATCTCATTCACTGCTACTGTCCCAGCCATCCACTCTGGGCAGGTGGATGGTCTCTTCAATATTTCCCTAACCAAGAAAGCACACATAGTCCTGCTTCAGAGATTTTCTGCTTGCTGTTCTCTCTGTCTAAATCTTTTTTCCCTCAGATGTCTCAAGCAATTTCTCTTTCACACCATTAGCACCACAGTTAAATAGCTACTTTATATCTAAGTCAGACTTGGCCACCCTGTAGAAAACTACATCATTTCCCTGCAATGTTATGTTCTCACAAATCTGTTTTATTTTTTTCCCATAAATTGCCTCCTAAATACCAGCTACATTTTCTATCTTGTTCATTATCTCTAGTGTCCCTACTAGAAAGTAAACTCTATGAGTACAGAAACATTAATGGTCTTGTTCATGGATAAGTATTACTGATATATTCCCACTGCTTAGAATGTGATTTATATATGTGATACTCGATAAAATGAAAGAATATATTCAAGAAATAGACGTTAGCAAACAAGTTATGTTCAACAAATAATGTTAACAAATAAATTAATGCTGACAAAATAATAAATCAATACTGGACAATTCATTGCAGTAGAGAATATCCAAAGATCATAAAACAATAGCAAAGTTTGTGCCTTATTACTTTTATGGCCCTGATATCTGCTACATTGTCTGGAAAACAGTAGACTAAAGGTGAATGAATGAAAGAAAAATATATACTTTCCACTAAATCCAGTGAGTCCTTTCAAGCACACTAAATCCTACCTTTATATTTAATGATGTAGGGCAATATTTTTCAATAAATATTTTACAAGGCAGGCATGTTATACAACTTTCTACAGCATGTGATTCCAACATAAAGGAATATACTTAGGATAACTGTAGATCTAGAAGACTAAAATGATAAGTTTAAAAATGTAACTGTGGTTATTTCTAGGTTATGACATAAAAACATGTCATCTTACATTCTGTACCATTTTCACATTGCTTATAATTCTCACTAAATCAGTGAGAAAATGATGTTTTGGATGTCATACTATGGAATAAAACTAAGACTAGGAGAAGGAAGAAAGAGAAGGAGGAATTAGTGATCTGGTGCCTAAAATTGCCTTTCACATTAAGGCAGCTTTATGAGCCATTCCGATGGTTGGTATTTATGTTGTGCACAGAGGCTGAGCTGCCATCAGCAGATTTCAGAATGTCGCTTGAACTCCTGTCAAGTAACAGGACATTCATTCATCTTCATCAGCTAGAAATTTGGAATCCCAATTCAATTTGAAAATATTTATTGAGCCCTTAATATGTGCCAGGATCTCTGCCAGGTTTTGGAGACAAAAAGGCAAACAAGACATAGTGCATGACCTTTTGGCTTTCCATTTAGAGAGAAGAGGAATATGTTTTAAAAAGAAAGAAAAAAGAAAGAGAATAATGAAAACAAGCAAACAAACACAAACCACCAGAATTCAGTGTGTGTATTATAACAGCATCAGTTTATGGGTAGAGATCGTGTCTACCTTATCTATTTATGCATCTTTAAGTGCCCAGAATGCAGAAGGCAATCACTAGCTTTGTATTCCACTTTAAGTTAATGAAAAGTCAGTGAAACTCTAGAAGTATGCTCAAAGAGCTTAGTGTTGTGAACCAGATATATTCTTCAAATAAAATCCTACTTTCTAGTCTTTACTGAAACAATTCTATGAATATTAATAGCTTGTTGTTTTTGTTAGGTGCTGTCGAGTTGAATCTGATGCATAGGAACCTTCATAGGATTTTCTTTTTTTTCCCCCTCCCTTTATTAGCAAGTGATGGTGGGGTATAGAGTAACACAGCATTGTTTTTTTCCATTATGCAACTATTACATCACTTTTAGTTACACTTTTATCAATTTACAAGGTTTATGGAACCTTTGACTAATGTGTAGTAAAATTCATATGCATATTTAGGTTATAGTCCCCTATTTTTCCAATGTACTCATGAAGTTGCATTGTTTACATTGAGATTACCCTCTTCCCCTTTCAATGGCTGATTATTTCAGGATTGCTTCCAGAGGGGATTGCTTGAATGGGCTGTTTTTATATTTAAAAAAATAAAATCATACTGAACTCATGCTTTATTCAATAGGACTGAGAGAGTACCTGCAAGTGGAAAACTTCTCTGAAGACTGTCATTTAGCCTAGATACAAAGTGTGATAAAAACATATGATGAATGTTTAAATTTTTAAAAATTATAACAGTAAGGGATGCATTGCCACAAGTTCCCCGAAGTACTCCCTCTCAAATGCTCCCCTTGGCATTAGATACACTTATCCCATCACACTTGCCACTTTATAAAAACGTTCTGGAAGTCTTCTTCTGAGAGTCTCTTCAAATGCACTGTTGTGGCTACCTTGAAGTCCTGAATCAACCCAAAGCATTTACCTTTTGTGGTTACTTTGACTTTGGGGAAGAACCAGAAGTCACATGATGCCAGATCCAGTGAATAAAGACTCCCCTAATGTTTTTATCTGATAGAAACTATCTTACCAGAAGGGATGTGCAACATGGAGTAGTGTCATATGAAGGATGAAACTAAAAATGGTCATGAAAGACTTACTGTGCTGCTTCAGAAAGTGGCAAGAAGGATATGATGGGGAGTATTTTGAAGAGGATTAATAGCAATGTGTCTTCAACTGTAATGAATGTTTTTAATTTATACATTCACCATATGTTTTGTTCACACTTTGTACATCCTTTCCATGCTATCTCACTACCTACTGAATTGTAGCATCAATGGAGTGACAAAACGTAAAAGAAAAGGGGTATAGATTTTGAGTGAGAACAAACTGGATTTTAACCATGGCTTCTTAGCATCTTGCTCAGTGACACAGAGGAAGTTTCTTCATCTCTCTTAACCTTACAGTCTTCACTTTTACAACTGAATGTGATAGATACCTCTAAGGATTATCACAGAAATTAAATGACATAAAGTATAAAAATATACACAAAAATCAGATGTGGTAAATATGATGTGATGTATTAGTTTGTTGTTATTGTCACATGCTGTCAATATGGGTTTGACTCATAGCAACCCTATGTAAAAAAAAAAATGAAACACCACCCAACACTGTGCCATGCACACGATCATTTTTATCTTCAGGCCCATTATTGCAGCCACTGCAACAATCCATCTAGTTGAGGGTATTCCTCCTATTTTGTTGATCTTCCACTCCCTGAAACATCATGTCCTTCTCCTGGGATTGGTCCCTCCTGACAACATGTCCAAAATACATAAGACACAGTCTAGCCATCCTTGCTTCCAAGGAAGACTTTGGTTGTACTTCTTCTAAGAAAGATCTGTTCATTCTTTTGGCAGTCCATGGTATATACAATATTCATCTCCAGAACCATAATTCATAAGCATCATTTCTCCTGTCTCTCTTCTTCAATGTCCAGCTTTCACAACCATATGGTACAATTGAAAATGCGATGGCATGAGTCAGGCTCACCTTCATCTTCAATGTGAAATCTTTACTTTTCAACACTTTAAAGAGGTCTTTTGCAACAGCTTTTCCCATTGCAATTCATCTTTGATTTCTTGACTGCTGCTTCTGTGAGTGTTGATTATAGAGCCAAGTAAAACAAAATCATGGACAACCTCAGTCTTTTCTCATTTACCATGTGGTTGCTTACAGATACAGTTGTAAAGATTTTTGTTTTCTTGATGTTGAGGCACAGTCTGTACTGAAGGCTGCGTTCTTTGATCTTCATCGGTAAATGTGTCAAAATCTTCTTCACTTTCAGCAAGTAGAGTTGTGTCATCGCTATAGCATATATGGTTCATAAAACTTCACTCAATCTTGATGCCACATTCTTCTTCATAAAGTCCAGCTTCTCAGATTATTTGCTCAGCATAGAGATTGAAGAGGTGTGGTGAAAGGATGCAGCCCTGACTCACACTTGTATGGACTTTAAACCAGGCAGTGTTTCCTTGTTCTGTTTGAAGGACTGCTTGTTGGTCGGTGTACAGATTCCTCATGAGTACACATAAGTGGTCTGGTAAGCCCATTCTTTGCAAGGTTATCCATATTTTTTTGTGATCCACACAGTCAAATGCCTTTGTTTAGTCAATAAAACATAGATAGACATCTTCTGGTATTCTCTGCTTTCAGCCAATATCCATCTGATGTCAGCAATGATGTCCCTGGTTCTATGCCCTCTTCTGAATCTGGCTTGACTTTCCAACAGTTTGCTGTCATATACTGCTTTTGAATAATATTTAGCAAAATTTTATTTGTGTGATGTTAATACGATTGTGTTGTTTTTAGGTGCCATCAAGTCAGATCAGACTCATAGTGACCATATGTACAACAGAATGAAATACTACCCGACACGGTGCCATGCCTGGCACTATTGTCAGTGCTTCTATGCTATTCATAGAATTTTTGATGGCTGATTTTTTGGGAGTGGGTTGCCAAGTACTGCTCCCAAACCTATAGCACCTGGTATTATTCCAAGATGGTCTCCCATCCAAGTGCTAACCTGGCTCTATCCTGTTTAGCTTCTAAGATCTCATAAGATTGGATGCCAAGGTGGCATGGCTATTGTTGTTGTTAGGTGCCGTCGATTCGGCATCTGACTCATAGCGACCCTCATAGGGTTTTCAATGGCTGACTGTTTCAGGATTGACTTGGGAGTAGATTACCAGGTCCTTCTTCCATTTTTGCAGTGCTGGGAATTGAACTCAGAACCTCAGAGACTGCAGCTCAGTGCTCTACCAACTGAGCTAAATCCCAGCCCTGGCATGGCTATTGTTGTTGTTGTTGTTAGGTGCCATCCAGTCAGTATCCGACTCATAGCGACCCTCATAGGGTTGTCAATGTCAGACTGTTTCGGGATTGCCTTGGTAGTGGATTGCCAGGTCCTTCTCCCATTTTTGTGGTGCTGGGAATTGAACTCGGGACCTCAGAGACTGCAGTGCAGCACTCTACCAACTGAGCTAAATCCCAGCCCAGCATGGCTGTAGATGATATTAATGATATCCTTCAATAATTTCCACATTGGTTGGATCTCCTTTTTTGGTAATAAGTAGGCAAAAATATATCTTTTTCTGTCAGTTGGCCAGGTAGCTATTTTCCAAATCTCTTGGCAAACACAAGGGAGCACCTCCAGTGCTGCATCTGTTTGTTGAAACATCTCAATTCACATTCCATCATTTCCTGGAGGCTTGTTTTGATAAAGCCTTCAAGGCAGCTTCTGCTTTCTCCCCCAGTGACATTGGTTCTTGATCACATGCAACTTCTTAAAATGGTTCATCATCCACCAAACCTTTTTGGTATAATAGCTATGTGTATTAATTCCATCTTCTTTTGATATTTCCTGTATTGTTTAATATTTTTTCTGTAGAATCCTTCCCTATTGCCACTTGAGGCTTGATTTTTTTCTTCAATTACTGAAGCTTGAGAAAAACAAGCATATTCTTCCCTTTTACTTTTCTATCTCTAGCTCCTTGCACATGTCATGGCAGTATTTGATTTTGTCTTCTCTACCTGTCCTTTGGAATCTTCTGTTTAGTTCTTTATCTTTGCCACATCTTCCTTTTACTTTAGGTGCTCAATTTTCAAGGGCAGGTTTCCGAGTCTTGTATGACAAGTAACTTAGTCTTTCTCTTTTTTCCTGTCTTTTAAATAACCTTTTGCTTTCCTAGTGTATGGTATCTTCAAAGTCATGACACAATTCATTTGGTCTTTGATCATTAGTTTCTAACACATCAAATCTGGTCTTAATATGGTCTCTGAATGCAGGTGGGATATACTCAAGGTCAGATCTTGGCCCTTGTTTACTTGTTTTAATTTTCTTTAGTTGCAGTTTGAACCTGCCTATGACTAGTTCATGATCTTATGCACAGTCAGCAAGTGGTCTTGTTCTAACTTCTGATATTGAGCTTTCTATCATTTCTTTCCACAAATGTAGTCAGTTTGGTTCTTGTCTGTTCCGTATGCTGAATTACATGTATATAGTCACCATTTATGTTAGTAAAAAATGTATTTGCAATGAAAGTGTCATTAGTTTGCCAAAATTCTATCATGTGATCTCCAGTATTGTTTCTGTTACTATAGCTCAGTGACCTAAAGGAAGTTCCTTGGTCTCTCTCAGACTTCAATTTTTCATTTTTCCAACTGAGTATGACTAGGACTATCATGGAAATTAAGTGACATAAAGTATAAAAACATACACAAATATCAGAGGTGGTAAATATGTTGTGATATACTAGTTTGCATGGGATACCATAACGAGTTACCACAGATTGGGTGGCATAAACAGCAAAGGTTTATTTTCTCACAATTTGGGAAGTGTGAGTGCACTATCAAGGTTTTGGCAGGGTTGTTTTGTTCACTGGTCTCTTTCCCTGGCTTGGAGATGTCCATTCTTCTTCTCTATAGCCACATAGTCTTTCTGTGTGTATCTGTGTCCTCCAGTCATATTGGTTTGCTGTTGTTGTTAATTGCTGTTGAATGGAATCTGACTCATAGTGACTCTCATAGAGTTTTCAATGGCTGATTGTTTTGGGGTTGCTTTGAGAGCGAATTCCCATGTTCTTAAAACCACATCTTCAAATGGAGTCATACTCTGAGGCACTGAAGATTAGAACTTCACCATATGAATTAGGGGGAGAGCATTCTTGACCCATGAAACATGAGTTTCTTTTTTCCTTATCACTATTTTGGAAATGGAGTAAAACCCCAGATAGCTCAACGTGATGATGTGACACGACTCAAAATGAGGAGAACAACTGTAAACATCCATTAATAATTGGAACATGGAATGTACGTAGTATGAATCTAGGCAAATTAGAAATTGTTAAAAGAGAAATGGATCGCATAAACATTGACATTCTAGGCATCAGTGAGCTAAAATGGACCAGCATAGGCCATTTTGAGTCAGACAATCATATGGTCTACTATGCTGGGAATGATAAACTAAAGAGAAATGGGGTTGCATTCATCA
>VMDO01028066.1:0-24423 GCA_007922755.1 Pedetes capensis
GATAATATGTCATAATTTTCTTATTATTATAATGTTGGTCATTTGACGAACTTCTAAGTTTTTCATTATTATAATTAAAGTTGTATTTTTGTCTAAAAATTTTTTTCTTTTGATTTAATTTAAAATTTTCAGTGGCAAGAAGCTACTGGGAAAAATCTAATAGAAACAGTTTGGATAATTTTTTTAATCTAAGAAAACCAAGATCACTTATGAACACCAAAGTAAGGTAAAGAAGTCCTTTATACCCTTATCAAGAAGCTTCATGTTTTTCAATGAGGGACGGGAGTCATTAGGACCTTCAAGTAATGAAATGTCCTCTTCAAGTGGAGACAGCTGTGCCGAGTACACAACACACTGCCCTTGACTATTTAGCTACAAGATTACATTCTTCTCCAGGGCTGAATGTGAAAGTTAAAAAAGTCATTCAGCAAGATTGGAAAATGAGGGGAAAGGAAAAGAATCAATTGGAGACAGGGAATACTGAAGTAATTTTTCATCTTCTCAGAACAGAAATAAAGGTCCTCTAAAAGAAAAAGAGCCTGCAGCTGTAGCCCTGTGGCATCCAATCCCGTCAGATCTCGGAAGCTAAGCAGGGTCAGGCCTGGTTAGTACCTGGATGGGAGACCTCCTGGGAACACCAGAAGCTGTAGGCTTGGGAGAAGGACCTGGCAACCCCCTCCCAAAAATCAATCTGCCATTGAAAACCCTATGAACAGCAGAGAAGCCCTGACAATAGTATTTCCCCTGTTGTACAGAGGGTCGCTATGAGTCAGATACTGACTCGATGGCACCTAACAACAACAACAAAAGAAAAAGAATACAATTTTATTTTGCGGCAATTAGCCATAAACCCTAGGTCTCTATATTCTCCTATGAGGCATTATCTTTCCTTGTCTTATGTCTAATTCCTTGTTTTTAAAACTTTGTTCTCCTTATTTATCATCTCTTCCTTTTCTCTTCATCCTTGACTCCACAGAATGTACCACAACTTGTTTTTTGTTTAACACAGGGCCTCACTATTTACCTCAGGGTGGCCTCAAACTCATGATCCTCCTGTGCCAGCTTCCCAAGTACTGAGATTACAGGTGTATGCCACCTCACCTGATTTACTACAACTTTTTTGTGAAAACAGCTTTAAACTTACATTTATTTATTTATTTATTTATTTATTTATTTATTTATTTATTTTTGCAGTACAAGAGGGTTGAACTCATGCTAGGCAAGTGCTCTAACACTGAGCTGCATTCTCAGTCCCCTTTTTAATTTTTTTTAAAGTTTTTTGTTGTTGTTGTTTTTTTATTTTGAGGCAAGGTCTCACTACGTTACACAGGCTGCCTCTATCCTCAAACCTGCTATCCTTCTGCCTCAGCCTCCCAACTTGCTGGGATTACAGGCATGTGCCACGATGCCCAGCTAAAAACTACACATATTTAAGCTGTACAATTAGACAAGTTTTTACATATGCTTATACAACAGAAACCATGACCACAGTGAAGGCAGTGAATACTCCATCACAATCCCTCACTCTGGTCCCTCCTGGACCCTTGAGTTCAAGCAATCATAAATCTGCTTTCTATAATGATTGACTAATTTTTTATTTTATTGGATTTTATATAATTGAATCATCCAACATGTACTTTTCTTGGTTTGGCCTCTTGCACTCAGCAAAATAGTTCCAAGATTTATTCCTGTTCCTGCATGTATCAATCATTCATTCTCTTATTGCAGAGTAGTGCTTCATTATATGGACATACCACAGTTTGTTTATCCATTCCCTTACAGATGGACATTTGAGTCATTTTGAGATTTTCAAAGTTACAAATAAAGCTTTATTTTATATTCAAATCTTTATATGTCAACTTTTGTGTGTAAGTTTTTGTATGGATAAGTATTTCCTTTTCTCTTGAGTACATACATAGGATTGGAATGACTGGATCATATAATGGGGACAAGGTTGAGAAATCTGCCAAACTATTTTCCAAACTGTTTGTATTATGTCACATACCCACCACGAAAGTTCCACCTCTGCAATATCCCAACATTTGGTATGGTCAATCTTTTTCATTTTGACTAATCTAAGATTTATGTAGGGGCTGGGGTTTAGCTCGGTTGGTAGAGTGCACCATCTCAGGACTCAGGTTCGATCCCCAGCACAGCACAAGTGGGAGAAGGACATGGCAATCCACTTCCAAAGTAATCTCGAAATAATCAGCCAGTGAAAACCCTATGAGGGTCACTATGAGTCAGACCTGACTCCACAGCATCTAAAAATAATAACAAAAGTTATGTAGTAGTATCTCCTTGGAGTTTTAATTGGTGACTGGCTTATTTCACTTAGCATAATGTCCTTAAGGTTCATCCATATTGTAGCATGTATTAGACTTCTTTCTAAGGCTGAATAATATTCCATTATTTGTGTATATATGCATTTTATGTATATATATACATACAATGTGATACATGTTATATACACAATGTGTTACATACTTCTGTCTATTCATCTGTTAATGGAACTAGGGTTGCTTCTATCTTTTAGCTATCATGTATAGTGTTGCTATCAACATTGGTGTACAAACATCTCCACATGATCATTCTTTTAATTTGGATGTATAACTAGAAGAGGAATCACTGGATCACATGGCAACTGTATTTTCAGTTTTTAGAGGAATGTCATCCTGTTTTCCACAATGGCTGCACTATTTTACATTCCCACCAAACACTTTCATTTTTAAACAGCATTTGGGCCCAGTATAGAATTCTAAGTTGACAAATTTTTCTTCCATTATTTTAAGATGTTATTCCATTGAGTTCTTGCTTTCATTGATGTTCTCTTTAGTTTGTTCTTCTATATGTAGAGTGTAATTTTTCTCTGGAGGCTTTTAAGATATTCTCTTTATCACTGGTTTTGAACAATCTGATTATTACATGCCTCGGTGAAGTTTTCTTTGTGTTTCTTGTGTTGGAGGTTTGTTAAGATTCTTGGAGTTTTCATTAGGTTTCAAAGGTTTCAGCCATTATTTCTTCAAACATTTATTCTCTGCCTCTTCACTTGGGAATTCCAATTACTTATATATTTGGCTACCTGAAGTTATTGACACTCTTATTTTTTTAAGTTTTTTTTTTCTGCCTTCATTTTGGACTGCTTGTTTGCTGTAACTTCAAGTTCACCAATTTTTTCTTCTACAATGTCTTATCTGATGTTAACAATTTCCAATATTTATATCATCCTAAAATTATAGTTTTTCATCTCTAGAAGTCTTATTTGGATCTTTTTTATATCTTCCATGCCTCTACTTAACTTTTTGAATGTATAGAGTGCAACTATAAGAACTATTTTTAATCTTCCTCTGTATTAATGCTAATTTCTATGTCAGTTCTTGGTCAGTTTCATTGATTGCTTATTCTCTTCATTATCAATTCTGTTTTCCTGTTTCTTTGTGTGCATGGTAACTTTTTACTGGATGCCAAACACTGTGAACTTTAACTTGGGTGCTGTACAGTTTTGTATTCATTTAAGTGTTCTTGAACTCTGGGAAACAATGAAGTTCCTTTGGATCAATTTGACCCTTTCACATCATACTTGCATTATTTTTGTTGGGTCTGGAGCAAGGCTCAGTGAGGGGCTAATTATTTTATACTACTGAGGCAAGACAGTAATCTGCCCAATGCCCCACAAATTACAGGTTTTCCAGTCTGAGTGGTAAGAACATGCTCTATCCCCAGACTCATGTAAGTAACAGGTACTGTTCTCTCTGGTATTTTTAGATGGTTACTCCTCTGGCTTTACGTGGTATCATTCCCTGTATGTTGTGACCAGTACTATGCAAAACACTGGATGAGGATCCTCTTATAGCTATGTACTCCTATGTAGTACTCTGTTCTATGAACTATAGCTATCTTGGTCTCCCCAGACTCTCAGCTCCACCTTCTCAAATCAGAATATCTGCCAGGCTGTACTTCAGTTCCCCTTCTCCTGTAGCGTGGAAACTGATGGCAGTAAGATATACAATTGTAGTCCTTGCCTTATTTCTCATCTTCCAGGGGTCATTGTTTAGTGCTTGATATTCAGTGTCATCAAAACCACTTTTTTCATGTATTTTGTCTTGTATTTTTGGAAAGAGTGTTGTTGAAGCAGAGACATAAACTGGTCCCTGTTACTACATGCTGGTTAGAAATAGGATCACATCACACTTTTTTAAAAAAGTATATCCCATTTTATTTATACACACAGACACATAAATGTATACAAAGTTTACAAGGAAATGTACCAAAATTTTAAGAATTATCCAATCATGAGTGATTTTTCTTTGCACTTTCTAAAAAAAAAAATCTTTAGTTTCAAATATTTCTACAGGAAACCCAAATTGTTTCATAAAGTTTTTATTTTCATTTTTTAATTGCATCATGGTGTTTTTAGACAATTTTTATTAGTGTATTTTTTAAATGTACAAAGTAATGGGTTTCATTATGACATTTCCATACATGTATACAATGTACTTTGATCTTATTCACCCTCCTCCATTACTCTCACTCTTCCTTCCTCCTGCCTCCCACTGGTCACCTTCCTCAACCCAAACAATCCCCTTTCTACTTTTTTTTTAAATCTAGATTCTCCATATGAGAGAAAACATGTGGTATTTTTCTGAGTTCTGGTTTATTTTGCTTAATGTGATGATCTCCATTTCCATCCATTTTCCTGCAAATGACATAATTTTGTTCTTCTTTATGGCTAAGTAAAATGTCATTGTGTATTTATACCACAATTTCTTTTATCTATTCATTCACTGATGTGCATCTAGGCTGATTCCATAAGTTGTCTTTTGTGAATAGTGTCATGATAAACATAAGTGTGCAGGTATCTCTATTGTATGCTGACTCAGATTCCTTTGGGTATATACCCATGGGTGGTATGTTGTTAGATGCCATTGAGTCATGTCTGACTTAGAGTGACCCTCATAGGGTTTTCAATAGCTGATTGCTTCAAGAATGCCTTGGGATTGGATTGCCACTTCCTTTCTCCTGTTTTTGTGGTACTGGGGATCAAACCCAGGACTTCAGAGACTGCAGAATAGCGTTCTACCAACTGAGCTAACCCCCCAGACCTCTAGGAGTGGTATAGCTGGATCATATGGTGGTTCTGCTTTTTAGTTTTTTGAGGAACCTTCATACTGATTTCCATAGTGGTTGGTTTAATTTACATTCCCACCAGCAGCATCTAAGGGTTCCCTTTTCCCCTGCATCTTCGCCAGCATAATTGTACCATGACTTTTTCAAGGGCATGGAACCCTTCCAATTTTCTTGTCCTTTATGTTAAAATAAATTACATTCCAATGTCAGTGATGTTATTTCCCTATACTGTAAGTTCCCAATGGAGAAGAATCGTCTTATTATTTTTGAATAAATTTTTATACAATGCCCATTAACATTCTATACTGTGAATATTTAATAAATAGATAATATTCAAAAAGAGAAAGATTATTAAAGTATTTGATGCTCTATATAGATATTTTTAAGGTGCTAGGAATAAAACACTGGGCCTTGTGCATGCTAGGCAAATGCTGTACTACTGAGCTATACCCTGAGCCTCTGTTCTATGATTTTTATAGTGAATACATTATTTTGTTTGGTGCAATGTAGAAAGAATATAAAGAATGAAAATAGATTGTTCCCAAACCTCAAAACTTCTGGCAGCTTTTTTCCACAGAATGTTGTGTAACCAGCCTACTAATTCTGTTGTCAGTTGACTTCCTGTTTGGTAGCCTGAAAAAAGAAAGAAAGAAACTCAAAACTCTGAAAACAATAATCTGGATCTATTACATTAAGCCAAAGCTTCAAACCTGTAAAAGATTGGGTTCAGGTTTGAGTGCAGGTTCAATATGTTAAAATTGAGACCATTCAGGTTTGTTTTGGGTTTGGGTTTAAATGCTATGTGTAGATAGCAGGGCTTCAAACCAAACTTGAACCTGAATCCTGAACCCATTTCAGTTTAAGCATTTAAAAAATTTTTTGGACCTGAACCTGATCCCAAACCCAGTGAAAAATTGGGGTTTGGGTTCACCTTTTAATTTTTTGTATCATTAGCTATTTAAAAATTGAAAAAAAGTATTCATCTATCTACCTACAGGATTAAAATTTTACACCCAATCCGAACTGAAACTGAACCCTCTAAATTTTAACACATTGAATCTTCACCAAAACTGAACCCAAATTTTTACAGATTTCAAGCCCTGAATTAGATAAAGAGTACTAACTGTACTCAGACCATACTTAATCTTATAACTATACTTAATCTTTAAGTAATGGCTGTAAAAACAATCACACTCAGGCAGATTTTCATCATCAATTTTAGGTTTACCATACAAACTGATTACATAATACAATCAGAGTTTGCTAGAATCACAGCAATTCTCCCATCAGTCTGCAATAGATTTCCAGCCTAGTCTCTTTTTAAACTTATTTTCCATGTTCCAAATCAGATCATCATCTGGTGCCTTAATAAGGTTATTGTGAATGAGCAGATATCATTAAGAAGAACTGCTTATACTATTATGTACTAAACAGATCAGATCAAGTTCACAAGAAAGGCCAATTATACCTTAAAGCCTATGTAAAATACTTTAAGACCATGCTTACAGATAAACTATTGGTTTAAATTGTAACTTCTGTCTGATTATTTCTGGTCTACACATTTATAGAGGTCAAACATATTAGCACATCAATGTAAAGTTTAAACTATAATAGAATTCTATACTTTCTTCTCTTCTGCCCCTTTGGCACAAACCATCAATTTCCACAAAAGTCTTGATTAGAACATTAAGAATCTCTGACCCTCTGTTGTTATTGTTAGGTGCTGTTGAGTCAGGTCTGACTCATAGCAACTCTATATACAACAGATGAAACACTATCTGACACTGTGACATGCCTGGCACTACTGTCAGTGCTTCTCTGCTATTCATAGGGTTTTCAATGGCTGATTGTTTCATGAGTGGGCTGCTGGGTCCTTCTCTCAATCTTACAGCATTGAGTATTCCCAGACAGTTTCCCATTCCAGGACTAACCAGGTCTGACCCTACTTAGCTTCCAAGATCTGATGGGATCAGACACCACAGTGGTATGGCTATAGGAGTCTGACCCTATAGCAGAATCAAAAAACAGTTTGTTCCATGACTTAATTAAAAATATTCATATAAGAGTAAACAGCTAATTAATTCATATGCTTAAAATATTAAAATACTTTGATAATATAAATGTGCAATTAGATATAATAAAATTTTGTCTAACTGGAATTTTAAGAAAATGAGTTATTCTGTAAAATCAAGTTTTCTAGTTAGCTGACCATTTACTTTCTTTAAATATAAAACATTTTTTCATTTGAAAAGTCTAAATTTTTTCATGAGAGTTCTTAAATTTTCAAAAAATTAAACATACTTCCTCATTTTCTTAAGCACAGTTTAACCTTCTCTTGATCATTAAAGGTAAACAACACTAACAAATATTGTATTTTATTATACCATTAACATATTACAGTAAGCCAGGCCCTTGTAGTCCTAGGTACTTGGAAGGCTAAAGCAGGAGCATCATGTGAGCTTAGGTGTTCAAGGTCAGCCTGGGCAACAAAGTGAAACCCCATCTCTTAAAATACATTTTTTCCCCTGAAGATGCTCTCTTAACATTTTAAGATTGACAGATCACACTGATATTTTTGGGGATTATTATATAATACAAATTGTTATATTTAAAAAAATTGCATCTTTTTAAAAATATATAGAGGCTGGGTGGTGTGGCTAATGCATGTAATACCAGCGACTCCGGAGGTGGAGGCAAAAAGATCTCAGGTTTGAAGCTAGAGGCAGCCTGCATAACTTAGTAAGACCCTGTCTCAAGATAAAAATAAAATAAAAAATGGGCTGGGGATGCAGCCCAGTGGTAGAGCACTTGCAAAGTACGTGTGAGTCCCTGAGTTCAATTCCCATGTATTGAAAAAAAAATTTAGAGGACATGCCTAGGTTCTATCCCCAGCATTGGAAAAAAAATAGTTTTTTTCACCCCTTATAATCAGGTTACCTTTATATTTCTCTGTGTGGACCTTTTCTCTATTTGTAATATGCTACCATTAAAATGCCAAGGTTTAGAAAACTAGATAACCAAGCTTACCAAAACTGGATCTAAAAATAATTGAATTCTTAGTGAAGATCTGGAGAAAGGATGTTATCAGTAAAATGTGAGTCACAGAATATAGAGTTCAAGAAGCTTTTTATCATCATCTAGTCAGATGATTTTCTTTTAAAAACTATTAATGATTTTGTTTTTATAAAAACAGGATGCATACTTAAAAAATTCAAGCATCATGGTAAAGTATAAAGATGAAAGCAAAACATCACTTACAATGCCACCACTCAGAATAAATCCCAGTGTTAACATTTAGTGACTGTCATTGTGGTTATATCTCTATACATGTATAGATTTGGAAGGATGAGGTGGGGGAGAGAATTTTCAAAGAAAGGGATTATATCATCTGTGTTCTCTAGGGAATAGTGGTTGTGCAGAGAGGTGGAGGATTAAGAGAATGCTGAGCAGATTTGGTTCTATGTCTCTAACCAGAGAAATTAATCTATTTTATGTGGGGTGATATTCTGAAAGATTGCATCACAAAAGAATGCTGCTGCTAGAAAAAAAGTTTAAAAACCAGGAATTTAGTTCACAATCCTCAATTTGTAGCTGAAAAAAACAAAGGTCCAGAGATATTAACTTGTCCAAAGGCACAAAGCTAATTTGAGATCAAACTAGAAATGTGAAATTAGGTTTGTAACCTCACAATTTTCTACTATAGATGAGCTTTAAGATCAGGGATTTGTCCATATTTGAGATGTCTTGTTATATTTGCTTAGTTCTTCATTCTAGCACACCAAATTTGTGAAATCTGGACAAGTGAAGTGTTACTGTTAAAGACCATTAGAGAGGAAAAAAGAAGTGTGAGAAATCTGTTAACATGAGGATTTTGCTGTTGCTGACATTTATCTTAAAATTATATGCAGATTAACACTTTACTAAAACATCTACAGAAATCCTACTGACCTATAAAGATTTCTTTAATTTTCTCCTTGGCAAGTACTTCTTTCCTTTGTAAAAGCATATCAATATGAAGCAAGAGAGCTTTTCCAATATTTTCTGATGACTTAAAATGTTCAGAGATTATCTTCAGGAAATAAAATCCAACAGATTCTCTGTTCAAAGAGACACAATTTTAAGCAGTGTAAATACAAGAATTGGCTTTTGATTAATGAAATAAAATTTATTTCAGTGTGAGCAGAGCAAGCTGGGATAAAAGTATATTTGTCAATAATATTTGTCAATAATAAATCACTTAATTTCAATCTAATTAAGTCATAAACATTTTCTTTTCATGAAAACTTCTAGTCAGATAATCATCTCTCCTAATCTCTAATATATGCCTCTTCTCCCAAACTGATTCAAGTACTAAAAAATTGCTAACTGAGGTGGCACAAATTTGTAATCCCAGCACTTAGGAGGCAGAAGAAGGAGGATTGTGAATTTGAGGACAGTTTGGGCTACATATTAAGTTCATGGCCAGCCTAAGCTATATAGCAAGACCCTGCCTCAAAAAAACCATAGACTGGGGATGTAAGCTCAATGGTAGAGCATTTGCCTGCCATCACAAGGCCCTGGATTTGATCCCTAGGCCTGCAAAATGAACTGACATGAGAAATTTACTACTTCCTTCTACAAACAACCCTTTTTATGTCTGATTACACAAATAATAGACCAGTGCATTCTATTTAAAAATGCAAAGAGTTCACAGATTACAAAATTTAATATTGTTAAAATGTAAATACTCCCCAAGTACTCAAAAAATTTAATGCAATCTCTATTTAAATACTAATGATTTCTTTTTGAGACAGCATCTTGCTACAAAGCTCAGGCTGGCCTTGAATTCACAATCATCCTGTCCCAGTCTCCTGAGTGCTGGAATTACAGGTGAGTGCCACCACCCCCAGCTACCAATGATATTTTTAAGAAATAAAAATATAGGCCAGGCATGGTGGTTCAAGCCTATAATCCTAGGATTTGGGAGGCAGAGACAAGAGGATATCAAGTTCAAGGTCAGAGGCAGCCTGCATAATTTAGCGAGACCCTCAAAATACAAAGTAAAAAAAAAATGAGCTTTGGGGTGTGGCTCTGACGTAGAGCACTTTTCAGAAGCATGCCTGAGGCCCTGAATTCAACCCCTGAGTAGCACAATAAATAGATAAATAAATAAATAAATAAATAAATAAATAAATAAAAGCATACATCCTAATATTCCACATGGTGTCTCAAAGGCCCCTAAGAGCCAAAAATCTTTTTTTGTGTGTGGTACTTGTGGGTTGAACCCAGGGCATAGCACATATTTTGCAAGTTGTCTGCCACTGGGCTGCACCCCTCAGCCCATTTTTTAATTTTTTAACTTGAGTCAGGGTCACATTAAGTTATGCAGGCTACCTCTGAACTCCAACTTTTGATCTTCCTGCTTCCACCTTCTGAGTCACTGGGATTACACGCATAAACCACTGTGCCCAGCTCAAAATAATCTTGAAAACAAAGAACAAAGCTGGAAGACTCATACTTTGCAATTTCAAAACTTATTTCGAAGCTACAGTAATCAGAATATATGAAACTGGCATAAATATAGGCAGACCAATGAAATGGAGTAGAGAACACAAATAAACCTTGTCGTATATGGTTAAATGATCTTTGACAAAGGTGCCAGGACCATTCACTGGTGAAAGAACAGTACTTTCAACAAATGGTGCTGGGGAAAACTGGTTTTTCGTGTGAAAAATAATGAAATTGGACTGTTATCTTAATCATGTACAAAAATTAACCCAAAATGAATCCAAGGCCTAAATGTAAGAACTAAAATAATTGTCTCTGGTTGCAGAAACAATTGACCTTATATGTAGAAAACACTAAAGAATCCACCAAGAAGCTGCTAAAACTAATAAATTCAGTAAAGTTATAGGATACAAAGTCAACATACCACAATGCATTATCCAACAAGGAAATAGACTAAATCCCATTTACTATAGTATGACAAAATATATATAAAGTATTTAGGAATAAAGTTAGCTAAGGTAAAAGATCTGTACATTGAAAGCTACAAAAAATATTGACAAAGAAATTGAAGAAGACACAAATAAATGGAAAAATATTCCATGTTCTTAGACTAGAAGAGTTAATACTGCTAAAATGTGCATACTATCTAAAGCAATTTATAGATTGAAGGTAATCACCAACAAAATTCCAATAATATCTTTCATAGAAAAAGAAAAAAATCTTAAAATGCATATGAACCACAAAAGAATGTGAATGGCCAGAGCAATTTAAAAATGAAGAACAAAATTGAAGGCATCAAATTTCCTGATTTCAAATTATACTACAAAGCTATATATTCATATATATTCATATATATTCATATATTCATATTAATTATTAATATTCTGATCTTAAGTATTCATGCAACAAAAAAGGTAACTATGTAAGGCAATGGATATGTGAGTCAGCTTAATCGTGGTAATCATTTCACAATGTGTACATGTATCAAAACATCACACTGTTCACCTTAAATGTAGAAAATCTTGTCAATTATGCCTCAAAGCTGGAAAAACATCACATTTACAAAATACTGAAAGGAGTTTCTAATTCAAAAATAAGAAAATTCAATTTTTTAAATAAGCAAAAGATTTGAACAGATTTCACAAAAGAGTTTATACAGATGACAAACATGAAAAAATACTCAACATTATTTGTTATCGTTGTTAGGTGCCATCAAGCCGGTGTCTGACTCATAATGACCCTACGTACAACAGGCAAAACACTATTGTTAGTGCTTCTCTGTTATTCATAGGGTTTTCAATGGCTGGTTGTTTGGAGGAACTGGGTTGCTGGGTCCTTCTCCCAAGTCTACAGCACCTGATGTTTCCACATAATCTCCCATCCAAGTACTAACCAAGCCCTACCCTGCTTAGCTTCTGAAATCTGATGGGACACCACAGTGGTATAGCTATAGGCTCATTTTTAGTCATTATAAAATGCAAATTAGCTGGGCATGGTGGTGCATACCTGTAATCCCAGTACGTGGAGAGGCTATGGCAGGAGAATTGCGGGTTTGAGGTGAGCCTGGGCCACACAGTGAGACCCTGTGTCAAAAGTAAATAAGTAAATAAGCAAATTAAGGCCACATTTAAATATCACTCCTCCTATTAAGTTTTAAAAGGCTGACCACACTCAATGTGGGCCACAGTGTGAAGGAACTGGAATTCTCATGCATTGCTGGTGGGAATGTGAAGTAAAAAGCTACTAACTACTTTGGAAAAGAATTTGACAATTACTTGAAATGTTAAATGTTAAACCAGCTACATATTGGTGTAGGTAAAAGTTAAATACCTACCATCCAAATGAACCATTTCCTTTCTAGTTATTTACCAAGGGAAATGAAAGTATAGTCCATATAAAGATATGCCCCAGAATGTTCATACCATCTTTATTTGTAACAGCACCAAACTGGAAACAAGCAAAATGTCCATCAACAGATAAATGGATAAACAAATTGTGGCATATTCATACAACAGAAGACTACTCAGCAATTAAAAATGAACTATAGATACATGCAACAACATGGATGAACCTCAGGAAATTATGTTGAGTTGAAGAGGCCAAACTAAAAAGAATAAGTGCTCTGTGATTAAATTTATATAAAATTCTAGAAAATGCAAACATAGAGTGACATTCAGGAATCAATGGCTGTCTGATAAAGAGAAGACAGGGAGAGATTATAAAAGACCACATGGAAACTTGTTGGGGTAATAAATATTCATGATCCTGATTGTGATGATGGGTCCATAAGTGTGTGCAAGTGTGTGTACATGTGTGTAGTCAAAATTTATTGTACACTTATTCCAAATATATGCATTTGAGAGTATTTCAATTATACCTTAATAAAGCTTTTTTTAAAAAATAAAATAATGGAAAATTGGGCATTTCTTTACATAATTGTTAGAGGTAGGTGGGAAAGCCAGTTACAATGGTTATTATGAGCTTAGTGCCAATTTGTATAGAGAACTTTGTATACAGACATTGTTCTAAAACAATATTGCATCTCTAAAGACTGTACTACCTGCAGCAATACCACTGTGGCATCCGATCCAGTCAGATCACAGAAGCTAAGCAGGGTCAGGCCTGGTTAGTATTTGGATGGGAGACTCCTGGGAACACCAGGTGCTATAGGCTTGGGAGAAGGACCCGGAAACCCACTCCCAAAAATCAATCAGCCATTGAAAATCTTATGAACAACCAGAGAAGCACGACAATAGTGTTTTATCTGTTGTACACAGGGTCAATATGAGTTAGACACTGACTTGACGACACCTAACAACAACAACAAAGACTGTACTAAGTACTCACTTCCAGGTTAAATTTCCGCTCCTTAGAGTTAGTTTCATAGAAAACAAAGGGTATGCTTGCTAAATCTAGCAAATTGTGGGAAGTGACTATGTATTAGAAATGTAGGGTATATAACTGAGTCCTTAAACAAGCAAGAACTATAATTATTATAATAGTAGTAGGCATATTAGACATCACTGAGCTCGTGGTTTGATAACAATGATCATTTTTTGGTTTCAGTGTATGAATTGTCTGCACATACACAGTTACCTTTTCATTGAATTCTAATTTTAGGCTATAGCTGAAGAGCCTGGCTCTGGTTGCAACTATTTGCTTTGCAGTTGCAAAACCTACACCAATATATAGCTGGTTGATCTGCCATTATGGAGTACCCCAAACCTTTATAGTTTTTCCATACTGATATGTATCCTTTAAAGCCCCCCCCCCATACACCCAATCTACTTATAGTTTCTATACTTTAGCTCGAGCTGGGATTTAGTTCAGTTGGTAGATCACTGCCCTGCAGCCTCTGAGGTCCCGGGTTTGATTCCCAGCACTGCAAAAATGGGAGAAGGACATGGCAATCCACTCCTGAAGCAATCTCGAAACAATCAGCCATTGAAAATGCTATGAGGGTTGCTATGAGTCAGACAAGACTCAATGGCACCTAACAACAACAAGAACAACATACTTCAGCTTACAAACTAATCATAGAATTTAGAGCTACAAAGAACCTAAGAGTTTACTTATCCCAACCTCATCCAGCTTATTACTCTTCATATGCAGAAGCAACTGAGCCTTTGTATTATTTTTCTATTGCTGCTGAAAAAATTTACCACAAACTTAGTGTCTTACAACAACATTCTTTTATTATTTCACAATTCTGTAGGTGTGAAATCCATTCAGCCTAATCTGGGAATTGTGTTTAGGGTCTTATAAGTCCAAAATCTAGGTATTGGTTATCCTGGATTGTTAACTGAAGGCTCTGAGAGAGAATCCACTTCTAGATTCATTTAGGCTATTGGCAGAATCTAGTTCTGTGAGGTTATGGGACTCAGGTACCATTTCCTTGCTAGTTTTCAACTTCGACCAGCATTCCTTGGCTCATGTTTCACTATACCTTCAGAGCCAGAAATGATGTGTTGAATACTTCTTGTTCTTTGAACCTATCTGACTTGTTCCTCTGCATTCTTCTGCTTCCTTTGAGGACCCATGTGACTATACAGGCCCCACCCAAATAACCCAGGATAATATTTTTATTTTAAATTCAACTATTAGTAACTTTAGCAGAATCTGCAAAGTCCCTTTTGCTATGTAAGGTAACATATTCAAAGTCCCACAGATTAAAGTGCAGAGGCTCCTTAGGAGCCATTATTCTGCTTATAACAGGTCCCAAGAAGTCACATGGCTTGTCTGAGATCCCATGGTCATTTAATTAGTAGCAATGACACATTCTAATATACCACATATTGTCTCTTGCTGACATATATTTACTTCCCATGTTAAATAGCATTTTAGCATTCATCCCTTCAATACCTGTAATGTCCTGCAATTTACTCTTAGCCATAGCCTAAAAGTGATGCTGGTGAAACTGTTAAAGAAGCTAAATGCAGCATCTCAACCATGTCCAGGATTACTAACCTTACGTAAAATAGCAGGAATGAATTCTATTTTGTAGACATACAGCTCAATTTAGAATGAAATATTAGTTCCAATATTTTTCAGAAGTAATAATAGCCAAGATCTATTGAATGATTATCATGTGTCTGGAATTTTATATGAATTAATATATTTAAACCTCAGAAAACCCCAAGAGGTATTATTTTTAATGAATAGTGAATTAAAACATAGGCTGGGTACAATGGTACATACCTGTAATCCAATGATTCAGGAAGCTGAGGCAGGAGGATTGTGAGTTCAACGCCTGAGGCAGCATGCACAACTTAGCAAGACCCTGTCTCAAAATAAAACATTAAAAATGGAGCTGGAAAAAAAATGGGGCTAGGATACAACGTGGTGGTAAAGCACTTGTCTAGCATGCATTAAGCCCTGGATTCAACCCCCCCCCCAGTACCACAAAAAATAAATAAATAAATAAATAAACTGAAGTATATATAGTTCAAACACTGCATGAGGTTAAACATCTTCAAAGTGGAATAATCAGGACTTTAACCCAGACAATATAACTCTAGAGTACACATTATTAACTATTATTCTGTACCAGATGAACTTGTGCATTAAAATAACAGACTGAGTTCACTTATTTACTTCAAGAAATATAACAGAATAAATGTAAGAATAAATCCACAGTAGAGTCAGAGAATATGAAAATATATTCTCAGTGCTTAGAAACGTTGATGGATTTCTGTAACTAAAGGCAAATGCAATCAGACTGGTAGAATATCAGAGATGAGAATGCTGAAACTCAACAGAAGCAAAAGAGGGGATTGTTGAATAAATAGTTAGGTTCCTTCCATCAAAAACTACCATAGGAAAGCCCAAAAAGTCAGAAATTAATAAAAGATAGGAACAATTGATGACGATCATACAGGAACTGCATATATAACCCAATTCCCTGCTATGTGCACAAGAAGTAAAACCCACTGATGTTTGATCCCAGGTTCTGTTGTCAAACAATTTTCTAAGTGAAATAAGGGATCAGTTTCAGGGCCTCCAAATTGGAAGGCCCATCATCCATTGCATTTCTCTTGTCTATTCCACATTTTTCTTTAAAAATATAGTACAGTTGTCTCTTGGTATCCATGACAGATTGGTCCCATAACCTCCTGTGGATATCTAAATCCAAAGATGCTCAAATCTTCTATATGAACTGGTGTGATATCTATATATAACCAATGCACATCCTCTTGTATACTTTCAATCATCTCTAGACTACTGTAACACCTAATACAATGTAAATACTATGTAAATAGTTATTATGCTACATTGCTTAGGTAATACTAACTAGAAAAACTAGCCTATATATGGACAATGTAGATGTCGGGGCCCAAGGTGGGAAGGGGAGAGCCGAGGATGAAGGAGACGAAGAGGCCAAGACTGATGGTCTTGAGCTAAACTTTATTCTCAAAACTCTTGTTTATATAGTAACTCAGGGAGATTCAAGAGACAGCTCACAAGGTAACTTCAGCCAAAAAGTTAACAATCAACTTAGTTAGCATTGCAGAAACAGATTAATCCTAAGGAGACAATGAGGGAACCAAGGCCTCTTGATTTGCTGATTTCTTACCCCACAGGTAGCAGAGCTTCCTGTTAGGGTCAGTCTGTCGCATAGCCATTTATGCATTTATGCAGGCATTGCCTTAGCTCATGTCGGGCCTATGGCTCCCGACATGTAGACACAGTTTTTTCCAATATTTTTTATCCTTTTGGTTGAATCCATGGATGCAAAGTGCCAACTATACACCATTGAGATTAAGAGTGCAGGATCTGAAACTTACTATCCTGAGTTCCGATCCTTGCTTCACTACTTACTAGCTCTGTGACTTTGGGCAAGTTTCTTAACCTCTCCATCTATATAATGTGGAAGACATTAATGGTACTGACCTCAGTGTGTTTTTGTGAATGGTTAAATAATTGTGGGCTGGGATTTAGCTCAGTGGGTAGAGTGCTGCGCTGCAGTCTCTGAGGCCCTGAGTTCAATTCCCAGCACCACAAAAATGGGAGAAGGGCCTGGCAATCCACTCTCAAGGCAATCCTGAAGCACTCAGCCATTGAAAACCCTATGAGGGTCGCTATGAGTTGGATACCGACTCGATGACACCTAACAACAACAACAACAAGATTCAAAGCCTTCAAAATAGTGCCTGGCACAAAGTAAGTATTCAATAATTGGCAGCTATTATAAAAATGATGCAAGTTACTGCTAACTCCAGTATTCAAGATGATTATTTTTTCTCAATCTTCACTTTTCTTTATGGTTCAAATATATTCTATACAAATTCTGTGCTATTTACTACTACCAGCTCCTCCAGGACATTGCATCATCTTGTATCTGTTGTCACCCATCTTCTTTTGCCTCCCAGTCCCTAGACCTTGCCCATAACCAGTTATAAATCCTTTCAATTCTTCCTTCGTAATGTCTTTCACTTCCATCACTTCCTTTCATTTTCTATCCTGGAATCTCTGGAGAACAAGATTCCTTATTTTTATAGTTTATGGCAAGTGCTTATTTATATAGCTTGTGGCTTCATTATGGGGAAATGTAAACAACAACAACAAAAAGATACATCCTGAAAATAATGTGAGGCGTAAGGGGGAACCTATATGAATAATGTACATCAAAATGCATATATGTAAATGCCACAATGAAAAGCATGCCAGAATGAATCACATTAAGGTGTACATTAAAAATGTCCAATAAAAAAATAGTGTGAGGCTGGCAAATTACTTACTAAGATGGTTGGGGGAAAAATAAAAACTGCAAGGGACAATTAACTAACTCAAAACAATGTTAAATCTAATGCAAATATATAAGCAAGAGGTGGAATAGTTTTGCCTTCATAAATTATCCACTAGTTAGACCCCTTTTGGTGATAGCACAATACTCTGATTATATTGGTTTCATAATTATGAACTGGTCTTTCCCATTAGGCAGTAATCTCCTTGAGACTAGGGACTGTATATTATTCAATCTCTGTATTTTCAATCCCCAGCAACAAAATGACTAGTACATTGTAGAAACTTAGATGTGAATGAATGAATTTCTACTGCTATCAACCTAGCTATCACTTCATATTTGAGCTACTTGTATTCCAGTAACTTGTAACTCCCTGAAAACAGTGTCTATGTCTTCCACATGGTGCTCTTTGCATAAAAGATGCTAAATATTTGATCACACTAAATTACTATCTCCAAACCTACTTTATGATCACTCTGATCCTCTTGTTGGAAATTCCTACTCCTTTACCTACACAAATCGTATCCAAGTTCCTACCTCTTCCATAAGGCATTCTCTGATCAAGAGAGCTTGCAGTGATCTTTTACTCTAACTTCTAAATTTACATATGGTTTGTCACCTCTACCATGCATTTCCCAAGTCCTGAATTTTATTGTCAGTGGACTGATCAAACATATATATGCTTAATTTACTACAGCAGGCTGTAAATTCATTAGGGGAATGTCTGTTTCTTGTGTTTCTTGTTATCTACAACCAGACCCCAGACAACATGTACTGTGTGCAATTTTTTATTTATAAAATGAACTTCAATGTACCAAATGTGCTAAGGGAAATTGAACTCTGTCTCCAAGAGCAATCAGCCTTTATAAAAATCTCAACTCCTCTTTCCCCAGGGAAGAAAAGACACAAACTATCTATCCCAATAAAATACACTGAAGAGTCAAGAACTGGGTATATTTTCTACCTATTGGGACTAGGATTCCTAATGACAAATTCATTAAAAATTTCATTATAACAAAATATTTTGATGTTCTTGTTGTTGTTGTTAGGTGCTATCGAGTCTGTGTCCAACTCATACAATAGGCAAAGCAGTATTATTAGTGCTTCCCTGTTATTCATGGGGTTTTCAATGGCTGATTGTTTTTGTGAGTGAGTTGCCAGGTCCTTCTCCCAAGCCTACAGCACCTGGTGTTCCCAGGCAGTCTCCCATCCAAGTACTAACCAGGACCAACATTGCTTAGCTTCCAAGATCTGATAGGATTGAACATCACAGTGGAACAGCTGCAGGCATTTGATATCCTACAAGGTACCTTATAAAGATATTGACCTGAAACAGGGGAGGAGATGAAAGACCTGGCGTGATAACTCTTACAGTTAGCTTCACTAAGTGCTCCTTCAACCTAGCTTATTTAGTTTTTGTTTTACAACATCATTCATTTTTGCCCGGTACACCATATATTCTACAGGGCAAAAGAAACATGTTAGTGTATCTCTGAAACCCAGTATTGTACAAGATTGGGAAGGTGAAATCATGTTCCCCTCTGAGAAACAAGTGTTCACTAAGTGCACATTAAACCTAGCTTTATTAGTTTTTGTTTTACAAGGAGATTCATTTTTACCCTTTATGCATTATATTCTATAGGGAAAAAGAAATGTGAGAATATCCATATAAACATCATAAAATCTCAGGGGCCTGTGGATATTTGCTTTTATTTTTTAATGGCCAATGGTAACCTTTTTAGAACTACCTCAGGAAAGAATTTATGGGAGAAGGATCTGGCAATCCACTCCCAAGGCAATCCTGAAACAATCAGTCTTTGAAAACCCTATGAGGGTTGCTGAGTCGGACATGACTTGACAGCACCTAACAACAAGAAGAAGGAAAGAAATCATTCATGTATTTGTTTATTTTAATTAATTAATTAATTTAGACAGTGTCTATGTAGTCCAGACTGTCCTTGAATTCACTGGGTAGCCCAGGCTGGCCTCAGACTTGCAATGCTCCTGTCTTGGCCTCCTGAGTGCTGAGATTACAGGCATGTGCCATCACACTTGGCTAAGAAGGAATTTATTATTGATAGGATGAAGTCCTCAATATTCTACCTTTTTCAATTTGTATACATCTACATGCCATTTCTGCAACTCACTTCAAGTACTTATTATCAGAAGAACATACTTAATTTAAACATATTATTTTAAAATTTTGCTGTACTCATAAGTATGATTTTACTATATATCTTAGAGTCAAACATTTCTTGGAGAAAAGTCATTTTTATTTTTATAATGTAAGTTTATGGAAAAATATTTACCATATTAAGTTTTCTCTGAATAGAACTTTTCAGCAACTCATTTAACTTGTATGATCAAGAAAGCTCAGAAATCTTTATTATAATATTCAACAGTGTGTTCAAAAACTATTATATTGATAAAGCACCATTAGGAGCTGGTCATGGTAACACATACTTGTAATCCAAGCACTTAGGAAGCTAAGGTATAGTGAGTTCTAAGCCAGCCTGGGCTGTAACAGTGAGACCCCATCTCAAAACAACAAAAAAACATCAGGCCTTATCCAACAGGAAGCCTGGTTAAGCTGCAAGACTTTCTGTTCTTTATTTTAACTTGATGAGCCTGAACAAATTGCTTTCCTTCTACCTCAGAATTCTGACTTCCAAAGATTCTGATCTTGACTTCACAAGCCAGATGCTGCTCTCATCTGTTCTTTATTTTAGTTTGGCAGCATCAATCTCATCTCCCACATTCTTGCTCTCTATTTTTACTTAGTGCATTGATTTTCCTAGATCATTATCTCTAAGTTTCTGATTCTATCTTGATAGCCTCATTCCAATTCAAAATTACCTTTATTATTTGAATTGGTATTCTTGTCACTGGAATGAACAGTGACTGATTAATCATACCCAACCAGTAATCAAAGGAAGGGCCTTAACATTTACACTATTAACAACATAAAGTGATCTATACTAAAATATCAGCTGGGAAAAATATATCCCTAGGAGTTGAAGGAAATAAAAAAGCTAAAAACAGGTTATTTGTTAGGATAATAAGATTAAATGTGATCTTTTTAAAAAGCCATTTTCATTATGTTGTTGTTGTTGTTAGGTGCCGTCAAGTCGTGTCCAACTCATAGCGACCTTCATAGGGTTTTCAATGGCAGATTGTTTCGGGATTGCCTTGGGAGTGGATTGCTAGGTCCTTCTCCCATTTTTGCAGTGCTGGGAATTGAACTCGGGACCTCAGAGACTGCAGCGCAGCACTCTACCAACTGAGCTAAATCCCAGCCCATTTTCATTATAGTCATGGCATATTTGTAGAATTTTTAAAAAAATAGATATAAAGTTTAAAAGAAGGAATTAAATCCCAAGGTGAGGGAAGAGTAGCAATAACTTGGTTGCTATAAAAGAGTTCAGGGGCCCAGGATCAACCAAAGTTGCATTATAAGGGACCAGGAAAATTTGTAGATGAGAATAATCAACTATACAAGTCCTTAAGAAATTATGGAAAACTGGAGGGATGATAAAGACTGGAGAAAGGGAAAGGTTTGATTTTTTTAAAGAGGCAGTAGATTCCCAAACCTTGCTAAAAGTGGAGGCCACAAACTAACAGAACTAGTATAACCTTGGAGCTTGTTGGAAACAGATCAGATCTCATTCTTGACTTAAGAAATTAGAATCTGCATCTTAAAAAGATACTCATGGGATCATACACACATTAAAGTTGGAGAAGCACTAACATAAACCAGTAAGGAGTCTCTGAGAAAAAGGAATGAAAAATTTAGCTTTTGCACATTTACACAAATGATAAAGTCAAAGAGTAAATAGATATGATAGAACAATTTCAGAAAAGTAATTCACAGTAACAGAATTCAAAGCATATGCTTTTTTCCTAAGTAGCACCATATATTACTTGGATCTCCTAAGTGTATAACCTGGAATTGTCTGCTCTGTGAAAGGTGAAGCTTGACTGTAAAAGGTGAAATTTTTTAAAAAAATCACTTAAAAGACACGGCATTTCTAACCATTATATGTATTCAAAATTTTATGCATTTACTATCTATGTGTTTACCTGCACCCATACCACTGTAGCATCAAATCACATCAGATCTCAAAAGCTAAGCAGGGTCAGGCTTGTTAGTACTTGGATGGGAGACCTCCTGGGAACACCAGGTGCTGTAGGCTTGGGAAAAGGACTTGGCAGCCCACTCCCAAAAAAACAGCCATTGAAAACCTATGAATAGAAGAGAAGCACTGACATAGTGTTTCATCTGTTGTACACAGGGTCGCTATGAGTTGGATATTGACTTGACAGCACCTAACAACAAACAATCTTTGTGTTCAAAATTTTATCCCTGCATCAAAGTGGACCATCTGAGGAGGAGGTCTGACTACATTATCTTAGTTCATTGGTGAAATGCATGCACCTTCTAACAGTTAAATGTATGCACACTTAGCTTTTGTTGCTAAAGGAAATGTCTCTACATAAAATACACTTTTGCTATATAATTAATATTTTGCTAAAAATTGTTATGAAAAGCATTGTCCATTATATAATGCAACTTTCTATACCACTTATAAATTCCAAATGTATAACATAAATGAGTGAAGTAGACTGTAAGAAAAATCAATTGCCAGATAAGTAATCAAACTTTATAATTAACTGAATGATGGTATAAGCATGCTATATAGTACAAATAGGTAAGAAAATATAAGCTATATTTTAAATTTGAAATGTAAAAACATAAACAACTATTAAAATTTTGAAACTGATTATTCTGTTGATTTGGAACTAAAAACCTGAAACTCCTTCTACACCAGTATGTCAATTTCTACATGGGCTTATAGAAGTTGATACATATATGGAAATGTGAACACTGTTATCAAGAAGAAGATAGAGTGAATGAATGAACGACAGATGGCTAACCACAGCAAATGTCTACTACATCTGATATTTCAAAGTTGTTTAATCAGGATCCCATATTACACTACACTGCAGTTCAATTTCTTCAATTTGTAGTTCCTTATTTACATTAGTAATATTAATTGAAAAGCCAAAATAATATTTTCATTATTATAATGTTGGAAATCAGAAAATGTTTTTTAATAATTCAGTCTTTAAGCCTACAATTGTGAATATGTAGTTTAGGTAATCACTTCCATCTCTGGAAAACAATTTTAGCTCAGAAAAATGAGCCAGATTATTCTTTGCCAAAAGAATTTCCCCAAAAGTGACCTCACTAACAACATGTGAACTGAATTTTACATCTGTATTATTACCTAAGAGCAGTTTTGCAGAGAGACATTCAGAGTATTTATATGAGTTGTTGTATTCACCAAAAAGGTCAAGTTGTTGAGTTGAGGCAAGGATTTCCCCTTGGATGACATAAACAAGGTAAATTTGTTCAACAGTTCAACAGATATCCCTAGCACCTGTCATAAATGTGCTACACTGCCCAGATCTCCCCTTCAAGGCTGAAGTATTTATTCCCCAGTAGCTTTTTGAGAATTTTCTAGGCTGAATAGAGCTACCATATCCAAGGTTATGCTCCCTTCTCAGGGCAGCCAGCATCCAATGACTGACTGGTTAACACAGGACTGCCAGGATTGACCCTCTCCCTCCAACTAAGGACAATTCTGACATTTCACCCCATCTTCAAAATTCCTCATGGGTAAGGCCAAGGGCTTGTGACTGTATTCAGCCCAATTTCTCCCTTTGTTTAGTCCTGCTTCCTATCTTTCCCCTCACAGGTGTGGATCCTGGTAGCACCCCTTAATAAACTATTTGCACATTAACCTCTGTCTCAAAATCTGCTCCTAGGACAATTCAATTTGTGACACACCATTTCTAAGTCTCCTAACCTACAAGTAGAGGCAACTACTGCATTGTGCATTCAATAATTCCAAAAATATATAATCTCTGTTAAAGTCACAGAAAAATATCTGGTATACATGTATAATTACTACATCCACAAGTTTCATTTTTAGCTTTTTAGGACAAAGTGTTTACTGGTGAATTACACAATCAATACACTTAAGTTTTATATCTGTAAAGAACACTGCCACCTTGGATTTAAGTTTCAATAATCAAGATTTATGTTAACATTAACCATTGCAAAAATATCTCCTATAGCCATGTTAGGGAGTAGGACCTGGCGAGCCACTCCCGAAACAACTAGCCATTGAAAACCCTATGGATAGCAAAGAAACACTGTCAGATACAGTGCCTGAAAATGAGGCCCCCAGGTTGGAAGGCACTCAAAAGACTATTGGGGAAGAGTTGCCTCCTCCAAGTAGAGTCTTCTGTGATGAGGGAAATGGAGTAAAACCTCAGGGTGCTCAACGTGATGATGTGACATGACTCAAAATGAGGAGAAACAACTGTAAACATCCATTAATAATTGGAACATGGAATGTACGTAGTATGAATCTAGGCAAATTAGAAATTGTTAAAAGAGAAATGGATCACATAAACATTGACATTCTAGGCATCAGTGAGCTAAAATGGACCGGCATAGGCCATTTTGAGTCAGACAATCATATGGTCTACTATGCTGG